>JAJPUD010005963.1:79162-95188 GCA_023553655.1 Myrmecobius fasciatus | reverse complement strand
TTGATGTTTCTCCAATCTATCCTTTCTCCTCCCACACCCAACCCATCCTCTTCTGTCTTCAGCTCCTTGGAAGTAGTGAGAAAAAAATATAAATCCCCCTTATGGGACCCCCATCAGTTTCTTTCTAGGCTTCTGCTCCAGCCACACTGCCTTTCTACTCACTCTTGCCCTTCAGTAATAGTCGATCTTCATGCTTGGTACCACAACCCAAGCTGCCCCTGTGTTCAGCTGCTGTCTGCCTTCCCCTCTGCATCTCAGAATCTCTGGCTCCCTTCCATGCTCTGCTCAGAAGCTACTTCTGGAAAGAGACTTTTCCTGATTCCCGTTATTATCCCCACCCCAGACCCAACCCACTTTACATAGATGTCGCCACTTTACATAGATGTCCCTCTTAGCTGTGTTGGGTCCCCCAGGGTTCGTGGTCATGCCTTAATGGCCTCTTCTGCTTTAGGGTGTCTTCCCCTTGTCAGTTGCTAAATCCCTTTTCCTTTGCTAAACCTTATATGGATTTAGCCTGCCATGAGCAGCATAATAAAAGCTTTGCCTTTTGATCTGCAGGTGATCTAAACTTACAATTCTTTTGAGGCACCTCATCATAGCCCCAATATACTTTTGGGGTTCAAAACTATCTCCTCAATATTTGGTGACAGAACCCCATCACATTTGTTGCTCTATCCACTACACCAACTAGTTGCCCCCATCACAACTTGACTTTTATGAAAATGTTTTGCATAATTTCACTTGTAATTTCTTCATTGTTGGTGAGAATAAGGAAGAGAACCTAGAATTCAAAAATCTTAAAGACAAATGTAAAAAAATTAGGTTTGAATGTAACTGGGAAAAATATTAACAAAATAAATTATTAAAAAAAAAAAAAGAAAGAAAAGGGAAACCAAAACACATGAAAAGTTCTAATGCCTTAATGAAAAGAGAATGAAAAAGATCTAACTCACTGTAAGTTCCATGAATCCAGAAATAAATTTTTTGAATAATGAGAAAGATAAAGAGAAATAGAGAAAAACCTTTTCAAGGAAAAGGCACAGAAAATGAAACTAATCATTTCGAGTATAGGAAAGGGGATTCTACCTCAATTTTGGAAGAAAGTCATAGGAAAAAAAGACATGAGTAAGGTGCCCCAGAGATTAGAATGGAAAAGACTTATAGCACCTTCTAAATGGGAATTGCTCAAGAAAACATTTTGACAGAAATATATTTTGGGATTAGATAGTGCTGGAATTTATTATTAGCATTTATAATGGGAAGATTTGCTTTTTTTGTTATTCTCTATTTGAGGTAGGTGAGGGGATACAAGGATTTTTTTTCTGATAAAAAAAAATAGGTGTTTTTAAAATAAAAGTAAACACTTAGGTATAATCTACTGTAGCTAGGAGAACTCTTTATTCGAGATATAGATTTAAAAGATAGAGAATGTCATGAAAATTTATGATTTCTTATAATGAAGTCTTCAACACTGGTGAAAATGACAACAGGAAACCATCAATATTTGATTTCTTTTTTACTTTTGAAATTCATAAAAATGAAATCAAATGAACATTTTAAATTTACACAAAACAGAAAAATGTCAAGAAACAAATTTGCAAACCTTGAATTTCTTTTTTGAGCAATATTGAATTCAAAATAATATTTTTCAAAGCTTTCTCAGTCCTTCTGTTTTATTGTATGTATCATTGCTGTAATAATGCCTTCCTTATTATTTTATATTGGAAGATCAGGGGCAGGACAATCACATTGCTAGTACATTTGTCACTGCTATCCTCTATTACCCAAAATGGAAAATAAAATCACCCAAAAAAGGTTTCTCTCCAGTGTGGATTCTCTGATGGGTGCCAAGGTGGGAGTTGCATCTAAAAGCCTTTCCACACTGATTACATTTAAAAGGTTTCTCTCCAGTGTGGATTCTCTCATGGGTACTAAGGTGGGAGCTGCATCTAAAAACCTTTCCACACTGATTACATTTAAAAGGTTTCTCTCCAGTGTGGATTCTCTGATGGTTAGCAAGTTGGAATCTGAATCTAAAAGCCTTTCCACACTGATTACATTTGAAAGGTTTCTCTCCAGTGTGGACTCTCTGATGTTCAGAAAGACTGCTCCTCTGTGTGAAAGCCTTTCCACATTGATTACATTTAAAAGGTTTCTCTCCAGTGTGGATTCTCTGATGAGTAGCAAGATTGGATCTCTGTGTGAAAACCTTTCCACAGAGATTACATTGAAAAGGTTTCTCTCCAGTGTGGATTCTTTGATGTCTAGCAAGATGGTTGCTGCATCTAAAAGCCTTTCCACATAAATTACATTGAAAAGGTTTCTCTCCAGTGTGGATTCTCTGATGTCTAGCAAGATGATTGCTGCATCTAAAAGCCTTTCCACATGGATTACATTTAAAAGGTTTCTCTCCAGTGTGGATTCTCTGATGTTCAGCAAGACTGCTCTTCTGTGTGAAAGCCTTTCCACATTGATTACATTCATAAGCCTTTTCTCCAATATGGGTTTTCTTATGTTTTGCTAGACTGGAGATATGTTTAAAAGTTTTTCTACATCGATTGCACACATAAGCCTTCTCTCCATTGTGAATTTTCTGATCTTTAGCAAGGTTTGAGCTCTGGGTAAAATCCCTTCCATGGATTTTTTGATGTGAAGCAAGACTAGAGAGGTTTTTGAAAGCTTTTCCACACTGATTACATTTATAAAGTCTCTCTGCAGTGTGGATCATTTGATGTCTTAAAAGACTGTAGATCTCTGGAAAAACTTTTCCAACTCGATCACATTCAAAAGCTTTCTCTCTAGTGTGGATCTTTGATGTAACATCTCTCCAGTATGAGCCTTCAGAGGACCAGCAAGAGCTAAATTCCAAGCAGAGGCTCTTCTACACTGATCATATCCATATTTTTTCATTCCAGGATGGTAAGAAAGAGGTAGGTGATAGGATGAGGTTGCTTCACATACATTATATTCATCAAGTGCCTTTCTAATATGTATTTGCTGATGAATATTGAGATTAAAGTTCTGACTGAAGGCCTTCTCACCTTTATTACTTACTGAAAGCATTTCTTCAGTATCACTTCTCTGATGGCCATTGAGATCTGAACTGCATTTCACAGGTATATCCCATTGATTACCTGCATACATTGGCTCTACCTCCTCAGTGAAGCATTCCTTGTATTCACTACCCTGAAGATAATCACTTCCTGATATCATTTTCTTACAGTGATTTAGGATAAAGCACCATCTGAATCTCTTTCCAATTTCATCCAATTCACAATCACTCTTTGGATATCTATCTACTTTGAGATTAAAATCATGCGTTTCACTCAAATTGAAGTCACAGGAACCATCATTCATGAATCTTTGCAGGTCATGTTCTTCCACTAAAATTCCCAGCTTTTTACTCATCTCATTTATTTTGAACCCAGTTTCTACATCTGAAGAAGACAAACAAACATATGTATGCAAAAAGACATACACACATAATTAAACACCAATAGCAATGTTACTTAAGAATCATTGCAGCTTATCGCCATTCTAAATGTGCAAAACTTCGTAAGTGTATTCTTAGAGCAAAAAATGGCATTTAATAGACCAAGTCATTTTTAAGAAGAGAAAGATAATATGTGAGAGTGACAAAGGAGATATGCATCTCACAATCACAGACTTATCCTCTCCCATCGAAATATTCACATTCAGCAAAGGCAGGGGACCAAGGCCAAGATGACTACCAGATATTTAATGTCAATAGATTAGAGCCTTCTTTCCACTTGAAGAGTTTTGGCTAATTGAGAGGGAAAACTGAGCCAACACACAATTAAAAATTATAGAGAGGAAAAGGACGAGACAACTTTCAGAAATTTGTTGGATAGTACCACATTTGCTCACCTCAGAAACAGTTAACATCCAAATTAGTTTGATGAAAATAATGGGAAAATTCAGAAGGTACTAAATGAAAAGTGAAAACTCTATAAGATTTACAAGATTACAAGTAATTTAGATCACCCATCTCTAGCAAGGTGCACAGAGGTTACAGACATGTTTGATTTTGGGCCCAGTGCAGATAAAGTTCATTTTTATATTGAGTGTAAAAATCCAAAGCTCTTTTATGATGCTCTGAAGACTATTTATGGACCAAAGCTCTATCTCATCTCCCCAGTGCTGATGGAGATACAGTGATTTGTTATAAGGATGTTATTCTGGAAGAGATGGGCTGAACTGTTTCATAAGGTTCTCAACACATTATCTTCAACCACTGCTGAAGCTATTAACCATTGATCTTATGAATTTATGGCATCCCCATAAGCTCTAACTCTTTGTCCCCAAAATGAGAGCTGCTATCAATCTTTTAAACATAAATTTGCTTCTCTTTCCCTAATTACCTTGGTAAACAGTATAGTGGTATTTTGGAGTCAAAGGGTAGACAAAGTTTTATAACTCTTTCATCATAATTCCAGATTGTCCTCCAAACTGAGTGGAGCAGTTCATAATTTCAGCAACAATATATTAGTATCCCCAAAATGATATCAAAATGATGTTTTTATTTGCACTTCCCAAATCAAAAATAAGTTAGAATATTTTCTAATATGGCTGTAAATAGTTTTAATGTCTTCACTAGAAACTACCTGTTCTATCATTTTGAGTATTTGAGACATGAGATCTTTATCTGAGGTTTCTCTAGGACAGGGATCTTTGTTCTCCTTCACTTGCCTGCCCCTGTCCCTCACTGTGTGTTATGCATCAGTTTCCCTCAATTGTAATAGCTTAGTTTCCCTGAATTGTTCTGCCTCAGTTTCCCTGGTGGCAACCCCCCTTTCCTGGCCATTAGGACTGAGATAATTAGGGCTGCAGAGCTCTGACCACTCTGGCATTCCAAAGAGTCATTAAACTCCAGATGGTTTATCTCAGATACCTAGATGGCACCCTCTATGTTTCCTGGCCCAGACTTCCTGACTCCTTCTTATCAGAATTTATGGTCCTTCCTCTTTATCTCCAACCTGTCAGAATTGAAGTTATAATCCTTTCTGGAATTTCCACTCCCCTGGTGCTCTGCTCCCACTTGCCTTTGTTTCCCTGATCACTGGAGCTTATAAAAATTTCTGGAATTGCTTGCTCATTGCTAGATACTTTCAGACAAGAGTCCCATTCAGCTGGCTGGTTTCACCAGTCCAAATTCTCCACTATTAAAATATTAAAAACCTCTAAACTCTGTCTTGCCTCAAGTTTCTCTGGCATTAAAAAAGCTTTGGCAACTGAGACCACAGGCCAACCCAGCTGCCTCCAGGACTTGCTCTTGGCTAACTTAGCAGACTCTGTCTGGAGTTCCTAGGACTTCATTTGGGCCAAATCTCTACCTAGGGAGATGAGGTCCTTCCTAAGATCCTGTTAAGGTCCTGACAACTTCTGGAGTTTTAGTCACTTTTGCTGCTCAAAATGAATTGTGAAGCATTTTTTTTCCTTGTTTTAGGGGAGAGTCTTAGGGAGCTAAGTATTTCCTGTCTTATTGTGCCATCTTATCAGAATCTTCTTCCCTTCTTTTTAGCACGTTTTCAGGGAGTTTACCTAACAAATGTGTTTACCTAACAAAAGTCTACTTGACTGAGGGTAAATTATGTAACTCAAAAAGGCTGTAGCCAAGACCAAAATGAATGAAGACTTGGTGCGCTCCAATGACTGAGCACTCACCGCAGCTTCTGAGATGCAACACAATATGGATCTGCTGTTTGTGTTCATTTTGAACTGATGATGAACACCAAGAAAAGAGAGGAAACGGTCCTTACCCAGGGATAGAAAATTCTGGACATTCTCCAGCATGACCTCCTTGTACAGCTCCTTCTGAGAAGGGTCCAAGAGCCCCCACTCCTCTTCAGTGAAGTCCACCATAATATCCTTGAATGTCACCAACTCCTAAACCATCAAAAGTCATTAGATTTTGAGCTGAAAGGGACTTCATAATTCATCTAGTCCAACCCTCATCAACTTAGAGGAAGAAGCTGAAGGAGAAATGGGATTTGTCTAAAACTCATATAAATTTTAGGAGTGTCAGAGCCTACACTTGCAACCAGGCATTAAGAGCCAAATGGAATATTGAAAAAAGCATTTTCCAATAGAAATGAGAGTCATGTTGGATAATAAAGATTGGGAAAATGTCTTACTATAAAATGCTTCTCCCAGTGAAATTAGGAAGAATATCTGAATTCTGTAGAACCTGTGGAAGTGAAAGAGAGATATGACATCCCTCCCCACAAGAAGGATCATAAGTGATTATATATTTAAAAAAATTCTATGAAGAGTTTGTAAGAAACTGATAAATACTATGTATTCTGGGGAAGAAACCATTAGCAGTGATCACTGAAGAGAGAACAAAGAAATTATCTAGTAAATTTCCTAAGAGTCTAAAATGAAATCTAAACTAGATGGAAGAAGGAAAAGAATTTTAAAGAAAGTCTGGCCTCAACTAGCTGGCATGACAAGTGATGAAGCTTTATCTCATCTCCTAAGGTGAGCTTGAGGTGACTGTGGGTATGATGTGTCATAGGCAAAACACCTGCTTTCTTTGCCTTATCATTATTTGCCCTTGTTAACCGAACATATTCTGTGAGAGATGATTAATTGGGACACTGTCTCCCAGAAATCCAGTGCTGTGCTTGCACTCCCCAGGTAGGCCCCAGCCAGAAGGTTAGTGAGATCAGGTGGCTGACCTGGACTCTAAGTCCCATTTCCCAAGTATATAGAGAACTAAGTCAAATGTATAAGAATAAAAACCATTCATCAAATGAGAAAATATCAAAGGAAATGAACACAGTTGTTAGATGACAAAATCAAAAATAATATAGGAAAATGAATTGTTCTAAATCCCTTTTGATTAGGGAAATGCAAATAAAAACAACTCAGAAGTACCATCTCACATCTGTCACATTAACTAATAAAACAAAAAATGATCAATGCTGGAAAAAAATGGGGAAAAATTGAGATACTAGTGTACTGATGAGGAATTGGGAAGTGATCCAAGCTTTCTGGAGAGCACTTAGGAACTGTGAACAAAGGGCAACTAATATGTACAAATTTTAGATCTAGCAATAAATAGCACCACAAAGTCTGTATTATTCCAAAGAGATTACAAAAAGAGGGAAAAGGATTACATGTGCAAAAATATTTATAGCAGCCCTTTTCCTGTGGGTAAAATTGTGGGAAATGAGGGAATTCCCATCAATTGGGGAATGGCTGAACAAGCTGTAGTATATAAATGCAATGAAAGCATTGTAAAATAAGAAAAGATGAACAGGAAGATTTCAGAAAAAACTAAAAAACCAAAGTGATGCAAATCGAAATGAGCAAACCCTCTGTAAGAAACAACAAGCAGGACGATTACAGAGAGGTCTGGAAAGACTTGCATGAACTGATGCTGAATGAAACGAGCAGAACCAGGAGATCATCATACACAGCAAAAGCAGTATTGCATGATGATCAATTCTGATGGACATGGCTCTCTGCAACAAAGAATTGTCTCAAACCAGTTCCAATTGTTCACTGAAGAAAACCATATACACCCAGAGAGAGGGATGTGAAATATGGACCACAACGTAACATTTTCATGATCTCTATTGATATTTGCTTGCATTGTGTTGCCTTTCTCCGATTTTCTTTTTTTTCTTGTAGATAGGATTTTTCTTGCATAACTTGTCAAGTATTTCAACATTATTAACATGTAGTGGACTTCCTGCCATATAGGGGAGGGGAGGAGACTGGGGGTAAAATTTGTAATGGAAAGCTTTGTAAAGATCAATGCTGGGGAACTACCCATACATATGTTATACAAATGAAAAGCTTTAAGGAAAATAAAAAAGAAAAAAAAAAAAAAAAAGAAATGAGCAAACCCAGGAAAAGATAGTATACAGAATCAGCAACATAGTGTGATGATCAACTATGAATGACTCAGCTCTTCTCAGGAGCACAATGATCTCAGTTGTGATCTCAGGATCACAATTACAAAAGACCCAAGAAGAAAAATGTTATCCACACACTAAATAAAGAACTGATGGGCCCTGAAAGTGATTGAAGAATATATATTTTAGTTACTTTATTCTTTTTTTTCACCTCTTTTAATGTTTCATTTTTCACAACTGTGATTAATAGGGAAATGGTTTAAATGGTAGCACCTATATCAAATTGGCTACCATTTAAGGAAAAAAGGAGAGGAGATGGAGAAAAATTTAGAACTCAAAATGTTATAAAGATGAATGGTACAAATTGCCATGATTTGTAATTAAAAATAATTTAAAACAAAAAAGCAAATGTATCTTTTTGTATCTGTGTCCTAACCTGATCTTAGCTCAAAACTTCTTTATAATTGTCTATGAGTTCCAACAAATCCTACCCAAAGCATAGGTCATGTAAGGAGGAGAGATTGTCTCTATGACATCTGAGGAAATGTAACCCCCCATTTATGGAGTCTGTCACCCCCCTGAGAGGATAAATAAACCATAATTTACTCTCTGGCTGGACTCTGAGCTCCCTTATTTTGGCTATCCTTAACAAGGACCCTGACAATTCCTACAACAGGTTGAAATGAGATCATTTTTATGTGGCTCCTGGCATATGGCAAAACCCACAATACCAATCCCAGCCAACTCACACCTTAGTCTTCCTCTCTGATACAGGGACATTGGCCTCCTGGCTTATGCTTAACCAAGACTCTGTATCTCCTGACCCTGTGCCTGCCTTTTCAAATGCTTCTCTCATGTTTGCAATGGCCTCCTCCCTCACCTCCTGGCCTCCTTCATATCTCAGCTAAATTATCCCTTTCTGAAAACAAGCTTTTCCTGTTCCCCAGCACTGCTGAAACCTTCCCACTGAGAGTTCTTCCCATTTACATTGTCTAGTGTTGATGTGGACACAGCTCAAGAGATGTTTTCTCACCTCTGAGCTCCCTGAGGCCAGGATCTGATTTTTTTCTCCTTTATCTTCCTTTGCATCTTCAGTGGTTAGCACAGAGCTTTGCACAGAGGAGCTATTTTCTAAACATTTGTTGACTTGATCTAAGATCTAGCAAAGGACAGGGACTGAAAGATCCCTGGGAGCAGCCCTGTGGCCTGAGGGGGCAGGAAATGGGCGATGCCAGGAGGGTGATTCATGCCCCACTGCCATCCCTGCCAGGGACCCCCTCCCTCTGACAGGAGGAAGCTTCCTGGGCTCTCTTGGACTCCCCCTGGGCTGATGCTGCTCAGCTCTGGGGAAAGACTGCACGCACCTGAGAAGAGGTTCTCTGGCTGCCAGGGTCCATCTCTCTGGTTCCGGGCTTGAATTCTGTCAGCTGGGCAGGGTAGAAAAAAGGATCTCTGAGAGGGAGGCTGGGGTCTCAGCCTTTTCTTCCTGGGCTGCATGCAGACCCTGCCCAGAAAGAGATGGAGAGCTTTTTGAGCAGGGACAATCAATGGCCCTGCCCCATCCTCAGGAGGGAGCAGAGAGGCTCAAGCCAGGAAATAAGCAAGGTCTGAGCAAGAAAAGGATTTGCCTCCCACTCTAACTCCTTCCTTTGATCTCATGCCCTTCCCCCTTAGGCTTTGGGCTTTGGGATTCCAGGTGGGATAAAACCAGCAGCAGCCTCAATGACCCTTGTCCCAGAACACTTCCTCCATCTGCTAGTCTGGAGGTTGAGGAGGACCCCCAAAGTTCCAGACAAGGTTTTGAGGTGTCTCAAAAGAATTTAAGGCTTGAATCCATCTCCTAGTCAAGGGGCAAGATTTTACTGAAAGTAATATAATGCTATTACTAAGGGGATTGAATTCGAAGAGAATCCAATAAAGAAGCATTACCAAGGAGATCAGTTTATACAGCTTTCCATCACAAAGATGTTAATTCTATAGATCAAGGGTAGGTCTAGGGAATAATCTTCAGATGAATTAAGGGTGGTCTTAGAAATTTGATTTCTAACCAGATCATAAATCAGCAAGAAGTAGTCTCCTCAGAATCAGACTGGAAATTGGGAGTTTTCTGAGGAGTGGACAGAAACAGATTCATGGGGCAGTCTCCTAAACTGGAAGATTTAGGACTGTGGATTTATTGCCCGCCAAGGTCAGCGATGCTCATATTACATCAATAGTATGGATGAGATGTGTAGGTCAGTCAGCTGTGCTCCATTGTGGAGAAGTCATTCCACGACCTTTGGGATGAGATCCTGAGCCTGAATTTGGAGGGAGGCCAGCTGCTGGCAAATCTGGAGGACGCTGGACAAGAGGTCAGAGGGTGAAGAAGAGGCCCAATGGAAAGGGAAGGTAGCAGAAGCAGGATGAGGTGAGGAGGGGCCCTGGATCAGACCTACCTGGGATCTGCAGGTAAAGAGATGGCTCCCAGAAGGAAGGGAGATCTCAGGTCAGAAAGAAGGCAGAGAGAGAGATCTCAATCCAGAGAAAAGAAGAAAGATCACAGCTCCCAGTGATTCAGTTTCTGGTCAAGGGGCCATAGGGTGGGTCCTCCTAATCTCAGCAGCTCCGCCCATTCCCTCCCTCTAGAATGACTCCTCTCCATCCCAGGATTCCAGCCTTCCCCAAAATACTCAGATTATATTTGCCCCTCACCCCATCACTCAGAGCTCCCCTCCCCCATCGCTGTATCTGATTTGGGAGGAGAAAAGAAGTCTGGAGCCTAGACTGCAGAGTAGGTGGGGCCTGAGAGGGAGGGGAATGGCTAGGGGAGCCTGGACGCTTGTAGGAGGGAGGATGTGAGGAAGAGTGTGTGTGAGGTGGAGGGAGAGCTGGGAGCCCCGGAGATCCTGCAGAGGAGGGAAACTGGGGAAAGGTGAGAGGCACAGGGATGGAGGAGGGAAGCTCTCAGTGATGGGGTGGCTGACAAGAGTAATCAGACTCCTTTTAGGAAGACTGGAGTCCTGTGATGGAGAGGGGTCATTCCAGAGGGATGGAGTGGGTAGGGCTCTCTTGGGATTAGGAGGACCCATCTCACTAGGGGCTGAGATCTCTCTGCCCTGAGATTTCTCTGCCTTCTCTCATAGTTGAGATTTCTCTGCCTTCTACAGCCATCTCTGCACCTGTAGGTCCTAGGTAGGTCTGACCCAGGGCCCCTCCTCCCCTCATCCCTCTTCTGCTAGCTGCTCTTTCCATCTTCCCCCTCCGAACTCTTGCCCAGTGTCCTCCACTTTAGCAGGAGCTGGCCTCCCTCTAAGGATCACGTGCCAGAGGTCCTGGGACGTCCTCTCCATTGTGGGTCACAGCTGTCTGACCTACACACCTCACCCATGGTATCAGATGGAGAATTCTGGGACAAGGGTCATTGAAGCTGCTCCAGGCCTTATCCCATCTGGGATCCCAAAGCCCAAGGCCTTGGGAGAAAGGCATGAGATCAAAGGAAGGAGTTAGGGAGGGAGGCAAGTCCTCTTCCTGCTCAGATCCAATTCATTTCCAGGCCTAAGCCTCCCGGCTCCTTTCAGGGGTGGAGTCTCTTCCCTGAGGGTGTGGCAAAGCCATTGATTGACCCTGCCCCGAAAACTCACTCTGGGCTTGGTCAGCATCCAGCCCAGGAAGGGAAGGCTAAGACCCAGGCCTCTCTCTTTGAGATCCTTTTCTCTCCCCAGCCCAATTGGCCAGGTACTCAAGCCCAGAACCAGAGAGATGGCTCTTGTCAGCCAGAGACCCACTTCCCAGATGAGTGCAGTCCCTTCCCAGAGCTGAGCAGCATCATCAGCCCAGGGGAAGTCCAAGAGAGCCCAGGAAGTTTCCTCCTGTCGGAGGGAGGGGGTCCCTGGCAGGGCTGGCAGCAGGGCAGGAATCACCCTCCTGACACTCCATATCCTGCTTCCTCAGGCTGCTCCAGGCCTCTCTGAGTCCCTCTCCTTTTTCAGGACTTAGATCAAGTCAATAATTTTTAGAAAATAGGGGGGCAGCTAGGTAGCACAGTGGATAGAGCACCAGCCCTGAAGTCAGGAGGACCTGAGTTCAAATCTAGTCTCAGATACTTAACACTCCCTAGCTGTGTGATCTTGAGCAAGTCACTTAACCCCAATTGCCTCAGCAAAGAAAAAAAGAAAATAGCTCCTCTATGCCAAGCTCTGTGCTTACCACTGAGGATACAAAGGAAGATAAAGAAAAAGAAAAAAAAAAGTCAGATCCTGCCCTCAAGG
The DNA here is from genome assembly GCA_023553655.1 of Myrmecobius fasciatus. Classification (NCBI taxonomy): domain Eukaryota; kingdom Metazoa; phylum Chordata; class Mammalia; order Dasyuromorphia; family Myrmecobiidae; genus Myrmecobius; species Myrmecobius fasciatus. The sequence goes on along the minus strand of JAJPUD010005963.1, from coordinate 83,055 downwards.
AGCTCATAGGGGAGAAAACATCTCATGAGCTGGATCCACAGGAGCACTGGACAATATAGATGGGAGGTACTCTCAGAGGGAAGGCTTCAGCAGGGCTGGGGATCAGGAAAAGCTTGTTTTCAGAAAGGGAGAATTTAGCTGAGATGTGAAGGAAGCCAGGAGGTGAGGGAAGAGGCCATGGCAAACATGAGAAAAGTCATTGAAAAGGCACAGGGTCAGGGGATACAGGGTCTTGGTTAAGCATAAGCCAGGAGGCCAATGTCCCCAGGGCAGAGAGGAAGACTAAGGTGTGAGTTGGCTGGGATTGGTATTGTGGGTTCTGTCTTGTGCCAGGAGCCACATAAAGATGATCTCATTTGATCCTGTTGTGGGAATTGTCAGAGTCCTTCTTAGAGATAACCAGAGTAAGGGAGCTCAGAGTCCAGCCAGAGAGTAAACTATGGAGTTTATGATCATACCACTCAGGGGTATGACAGACTCCATGAATGGGGGATTACATTCCCTCAGATGTCATAGAAACAATCTCACCTCCTTACATGACCTGTGCTTTGGCTAAGATTTCTTGGGTCTCATAGACAGTTACATATATATATATATATATATATATTTTTTGACTGAGGCAAATGGGGTTAAGTGACTTGCCCAGGATCACACACCTAGGAAGTGTTAAGTGATCACAGACAGTTTTAAAGAAGTTTTATCTAAGATCAGGTTAGGACACAGATAGAAAAAGATACATTTGCTTGTTTTGTTTCAAATTATTTTAAATTACATATCATGGCAATTTGTATCATTCATCTTTATAATATTTTGAGCTCTAAATTTTTCTCCATGCCTTTCTCTCTTCCTAAAATGGTAGGCAATTTCATATAGGTATATACGTGCTATCATTTAAAACATATTTCCCCATTAATCACAGTTGTGAAAAAATAACCAATCAAAAGAGAAAAACAGAACATTGTAGAGGTCTAGCCTCTACAAGGGTTCTCAGGGAAACTGAGGCAGGAGAAATAGGGTCAGCGTCAAAGGAAATCAGGAGTTAGTGGTACAACTTGAATGAGGAACTCATGGGAGAGATGCTGAAGCCTCTGCTTCTGCTGCTCTCTGTCCCCTCAAGTTCCCTCGGGCTTTATTTTGTATATTAAACAATGGTTACACACTTTTTTGATTACATATACATTTCCTTAGGTCAACATAGTCAGATTTACAGTTTATATTTATCCAGACAATTAACTCAGAGACATATCTCTATCTGGTGCCTAGTTAAGATTCCTTCTAATTTATAGATTACTATATTTGACATTTGACATTTGAATAGATGCTACTATTAACTATATTACTTCATGGTTAAATACTGACTATTAACTATATAACTAAATTACTTAAATGCTAACTATTGATTATCTTACTTCATGGTTAAATGCTAACTATGAGCTATCTTGATTCATGGTTAATAATAAAAGGTGAATGTTAGTGACTTTTGTTAGTTGACTTATGTATATTTTGTTAGTCCTATGGATAGTTTAATCTCTTTATATTCTTAGGATTGTATTCTTCTAAAGGAGAACTTGAAGGGTCAGAGTCCAGGTTAATGAGTGCCAACACTTCATACTTTTGGAATCCATCTGTCATTTGACTCAGAATAAAATTGATGTTATTAGGATAGAAAACTTCCAGTATTAAAAAACCCAATGATATTAATTATAGAAGGAAATGTTTTCTGAATGGGTGCTGTGCACATCTGATCTCAATGCTCTGGCTTTGCTAGTAACTTAGAGATTGCAGTTCCCAACATAATAACTAAAACATATATACTTCAAACACTTTGAGTCCATCAATTATTTAGTGTGTGGATAGCCTTTTTTTTTTTTTGCTTTATTGAGTCTTTTGTAATTGCCTTTTGTAACTATGCTTAAAAAGTTATCAAACTGTGTTTCTACTGGACTTATATCCCAAAGAAATCTTAAAAGAGGGAAAGGGACCCACATGTGCAAGAATGTTTGTGGCAGCCCTTTTTGTAGTGGCAAGAAACTGGAAATTGAGTGGATCCCTATCAGTTGGAGAATGGCTGAATAAATTATGGTATATGAATGTTATGGAATATGATTGTTCTGTAAGAAACGAACAGTAGGGGTAGCTAGCTGGTGCAGTGGATAGAGCACCAGCCCTGAAGTCAGGAGGACCTGAGTTCAAATTTGATCTCAGACACTTAACACTTCCCTAGCTGTGTGATCCTGGACGAGTCACTTAATCCCAATTGCTTTAGGGAAAAAAAAAAAACAAAAAAAACAAACACAACCAGCAGGATGATTTCAGAGAGGCCTGGAGAGACTTACATGAACTGATGCTAAGTGAAATAAGTAGAACCAAGAGATTATTATACACTGCAACAACAAGACTGAATGATGATCAATTTTGATGGGCATGGCTCTCTTCAACAATGAGATGATTCAAACTAGTTCCCATTGTTCAATGATGAAAAGAGCTATCTACACCCAGAGAGAGGACTGTGGGAAATGAGTGTGGACCACAACATAGCATTTTTACTCTCTGTTGATGTTTGCTTGCATTTTATTTTCTTTCTTTCTCAGGTTTTTTTTTTTTTTTCCTTCTTTACCTGATTTTTCGTGTGCAGCAAGATAACTGTATAACTATGTATACATATATTGGAATTAACATTTATTATATATGCTATATATATTATATACATATAATATTATTCCATATCTAACATGTATTAGACTACTTGCCATCTAGGGGAGGGAGTAGGGGTGAAGGAGGGGAAAATTTGGAACAAAAGGTTTTGCAAGGGTCAGTGTTGAAAAAATTGCCCATCCATATGTTTTGTAAATAAAAAGCTTTAATTTAAAAAAAAAAAGAGTAGGAAAAGGATTATAGAGAGGAGGAAAGGAGAAGTAAAATGGGATGATTTAGATATCATGAAAATGAGAAAAAGACTTGTTACAGTAAAAGGAAAGAAGGAAGAAAGGTGAACAATTTTTGAAGCCTAATCTCTTCAGTTTTAGCTCCAAGAGTGAATAACATCCACACAGTTGGGTGTAGAAATGTATCTTACACTATAAAGAAATAGGAGGGGAAAAAGGAAAGAAAAGAGGTGGGCTAGATAGAAAAGAGGGCAGAAACACTAGGAGAACAGGATAAGAGAAGAGAGAAGGGATGATAGAGGAGAGCAGTGGGTCAGAAACAAAACAATACTAAAGAGAAACAGATTGGAAAGAGAGGACAAAAGTATATAGAAAGGAGAAAATAGAATGAATGGAAATGCACATCTGGTAATCATAATTGTGAATGTGAATGGGATGAACATTCCCATGAAATGGAAGCAAATATCTAAGTGAATTAAAAAATCAGAATCTTACAGTATATTGTTTGCAAGAAACACATTTGGAACCAAGAGAGACATACACAGTAAGAGTAAAAGGCTTTATCAGAATTTATTCAGCCAAAGCAAAAAAAGTAGGGGTAGTAATTTGCACCTCAGATAAAGCAAAAACAAAAATAGATATAATTAAAACAAATAAGGAAGGAAACTACATCTTGTTAAAGGGCATTACTGAAAATGAAGTGGTATTGATACTAAATGCATAAGCACCAAGTAGAAAAGCAATTTCCATTTCTTTTTTTTTAATTAAAGCTTTTTATTTATAAATTTATTTATTTATTATATTTATTATTTATTTATGTTTATTTATTTATATGCATGGATAATTTTTCAACACTGACCCTTGCAAAGCTTTCTGTTACAAATTTTTTCCTCCTTCCCCCCACTCCCTCCCCTAGATAGCAGGTAGTCTAATCCACGTTAATTATGCTAAAATACATGACAAATCAAATATATGCATACATATTTATACAATTATCTTGCTGTACAA
>JAJPUD010005963.1:59505-74162 GCA_023553655.1 Myrmecobius fasciatus | reverse complement strand
TGGGGGGAGGGGAATTTGTAAAGGTCAATATTGAAGAATTACCCATACATATGTTTTATATGTTTTGCAAATAAAAAGCTTTAATAAGGGGGGGGAGGGGGAAGATGTACTTTTCAAGGAAAGCAGAAAGATGGGAAATGATCTTTATGGCAAGAATCTCTGATGAAGGCCACATTTTCCAGATATATAGAGAACTGAGTCAAATGTATAAGAATAAAAATTGTTCCTCAATTGATAAATGGTCAAAGTAAAACAGTTTTTAGATGATGAAATCCAAAAAAATATAGGAAAATAAAGAAGTGCTCTAAATCACTTTTGATTAGAGAAATGCAAATAAAAACTCAGAAGTACCACTTCACATCTGAGTGTAACAATCAAAGTGAAGACCTCTCACATCTATTGACTAAATTAAGCAAGGCCTGAGGGCCTAAGTTTTGGTTTGGGGGGCTTGGGGGAGTAGAAAGTAGTTTGATTTATAAACTGTCAACATTCCAGTTCCTAAATAAGGAAAGTAAAGCATATATAACCAATTAGAATGTATGTAAAGGAAGAGGGGGGTAGGTTTGGGACTTGCTTTGTTTTGGACTGTATAAAATCACAAGAATGCACTGGACAGTGGCTCTCCCAACTCTGGACAACTTATTTGATCCATTGTGGGACGGCCTGGTACTCATGAGTTCCTGAATAAAGTCTTTGTTCTATACCTTGAGATGCCTCTGAAGTATTGATAATTCAGATGAGGGTCTGAATATCCCACACACATCTATCAGATTAACTAATAAGACAAAAAATGATTAATGCTGAAAGGAATGTGGGAAAATTGGGATACTAGTGTACTGATGAGGAATTGGGAAGTGATCCAAACTTTCTGGAGAGCCACTTGAAATTATGGACAAAGGGTAACTAAACTGTGCAAATCTTTAGATATATCAATAGAAGCATTAAGTCTGTATTATTCCAAAGAGACTACAAAAAGGAGGAAAGGGCCTACATGTGCAAAAATATTTATAGCATCCCATTTCCTGGAGGCAAAATTGTGGAAATTGAGGGAATTCTCATCTATTGGGGAATAGTTGAACAAGCTATGATATATTAATATAATGAAATAGTACTGTGCAATAAGAAGTGATGAACAGGCAGATTTCAGGAAAAAAACCTAAAAAACCAAACTGTTGCAAATTGAAGTGAGCAGAGCCAGGAAAAGATTGATTACAGAATCAGCAACATAGTGTAATAATCAACTACGAATGACTCAGGCTTCTAGGGAGCAAAATGATCTCAGGCAATTACAAAAGACTCAAGAAGGAAAAGGCTAACCACACAGGAAATAAAGAATTGATAGACACTGAAAGTGATTGAAGAATATATCTTTTAGCTACTTTATCATTTTTTTCTCCTCTTTTGATCTGTTTCATTTTTCACAACTGATTAATAGGGAAATGCGTTTTCAATGATAGCACATTTATACCTATATCAAATTGCCTTCTATTTTAGGAAGAAAGGAGAGAAAGGGATGGAGAAAACTTTTGAACTCAAAATATTATAAACATGAATGCTACGAATTGTCATGACATGTAATAAAATATGTCAAAACGAACAAGCAAATGTACATTTTTGTATCTCTGTGTCCTAAACTGATCTTGGCTAAAACTTCTTTTTAATTGTCTGTGAGATCCAATAAATCCTATCCAAACCATGGGTCATGTAAGGAGGAGAGACTGTCTCCATGACATTTTAGGAAATGTAATCCCCCATTCATAGAGTCTGTCACACCCTTGAATGGATAAATTAACCATACTTTACTCTCTGGCCAGACCCTGAGCTCCCTAACAAGGATCCTGACAATTCCCATAACAGGATCAAATGAGATCATCTTTATGTGACTCCTGGCACATGGCAGATACCATATAACCAACCCCAGGCTTTTCACACCTTAGTCTTCCTCTCTGACTCAGGGACATTGGCCTCCTGTTTATGCTTAACCAAGACCCTGTATCCCCTGACCTTGTGCCTTTTCAATGGCTTCTCTCATGTTTGCCATGGCCTGCTTCCTTACCTGCTTGCTTTTCCTGGTCCCCAACACTGCTGTAGCCTTGCCAATGAGAGTACCTCCCATCTACATTGTCCAGTGCTGGTGTGGACACAGGTCATGAGATGTTTGCGCCCCTGTGAGCTCTTTAAGGGCAGAATCTGATATTTCTTTCATCTTCCTTTGCATCCACAGTACTAAACACACAGCTTGGCACAGAGAAGCTATTTTCTAAACATTTATTGATTTGATCTAAAACCTGGCAAAGGAGAGGGAATCAGAGCCCTGAGAGCAGACTGATGGGGCAGGGAATGGGCAGCTGCAGGAGAGCAAAACTAGCCCTGCTACCATCCCTGCCAGGGACCCCCTCCCTCTGACAGGAAGAAGCTTCCTGGGCTCTCTTGGACTCCCCCTGGGCTGATGCTGCTCAGCTCTGGGGAGGGACTGCACTCTTCTGGAAAGAGGTTCTCTGGATGCCAGGGGCCATCTCTGGTTCTGTGCCAGTTGGATTGGGGAGGGAGAGAGACCTCAGAGAGGGAGGACCAAGTCTGAGCATTCCCTTCCTGGGCTGTAGAAGACCTGCCCTGAAGGAGACGGGGAGCTTTCTGGGCAGAGACTATCAATGGCCCTACCCCACCCTCACAGGAAAAACTCCACCCCTGGAGGGAGCCTGGAGGCTCTGGTCTGGAAGTGAGCTGGGTCTGAGCCGAAAGAGGACTTTCCGCCCTCTAACTCCTTCCCTTTGATCTCATGTCCTTCCCCCAAGGCTTTGGGCTTTGGGATCCCAGGAGTTATAAGACCAGGGACAGCCTCAATGACCCTTGACCCAGAGCTCTCCTTCCATCTGTTGAGAAGGGGAACCCCAAAAGTCCCAGACCGGTGTCTCAAGTTATCTCAAAAGAATTTGGAGCTTGAACCCATCTCCTAGTCAAGGGGTAAGGATTTTACTGAAAGTAATATAATGCTATTACTAAAGGGACAAATCTAAGAGAATCCAGTAAAGAAGCAGCAGCAAGGAGATCCACTGATACAGCTTTCCATCATAGAGATGTTAATTCTATAGCTTCAGGGGAGGACTAGAGAGTAATCTCCAGATGAATTAAGGGTGGTCTGGAAATTTGATTATCACTGACCAGATCTTCAGTCTCCTAAGAACTGAGAAGTGGTCTATTCAGAATGGCTGGAAGTAGGAGTTTTCTAAGGAGTGGTTAGAAACAGATGGGGTAGACTCCTCAGCTGGAAGAATTGGGGTGCGGACCTATTGCCCCCAAGGTAAGGGGACCTCATATTACATCAACAGAATGGGTGAGATGTGTAGGTCACCCATCTCTGTATCTCTGAGTTGGGAGGGGAAGGGAAGTTTGGAGCCTAGGCTGCAGAGAATGTGGGGCTTGAAGGGGGAGGGGAATGGCTGGAGGAGCCTGGAGGAATGCCAGAAGGTGGATGTTGGGGAAGAGGAGGAGCTGGGAGCCCAGAAGATCCTGTTGAGGAAGGAAAGGGGCACAGAGATGGAGGGGGGCTCCCTGGCTGACTGGCAGGTGTAATCTGATCCTTTTGGGAAGTCTGGAATCCTGCCTTGGGGAGGGGTCTTTACCGAGGCACTGAGTGGGCGGGGTTCTTGGACTTAGGAGGACCCACCCATAGCCAATTGGCCTGAAGCAGAATCACAGGGAATTTAAATTTCTCTGCCTCCATCTCTCATCCTAGAGATTTCTCTGCCATTTCTGCAGCCATCTCTGCACCTGCAATTCCCAGGTAGGTCTGACGCAGGGCCCCTTCTCTCCTTACCCTTCTTCTGCTAGAGGGGGCCTCATCTTCCCCCACTGACCTCTTGTCCAGTGTCCTCCAGATTTGCCAGCCCTGGCCTCCCTCCAAGGTCAGGTTTAGGATCTCATCCCAAAGGTCCTGGGATGTCCTCTCCATTGTGGGTCACAGATGCCTGACCTACACACCTCACCCATAGTATCAGATGGAGGGAGAATTTTGGGTCCAGGGTCACTGAGGTTACTCCTGCTCTTATCCTTGGAGGAAGGGCATGAGATCTAAGGAAGGAGTTTGGGAGGGGGGCAGTCCTCTTCCTGCTCTCCCCTGAGGGTGGGGCAGGACCATTGATTGTCCCTTCCCAGAAAGCTCTCTGTCTCCTTCTGGGCAGGTCAGAATCCAGCCCAGGAAAGGAAGGCTGAGACCCCATTCTCCCTTTCTGAGGTCCTTCTACCTCCCCAGCCTAGCTGACAGAGGACCCAAGCCCAGAAGAGAGAGATGGCCCCTGGCAGCCAGAGACCCTCGTCCCAGGTGAGTGCAGTCCCTCCCCAGATCTGAGCAGCATCAGTCCAGGGCCAGTCCAAGAGAGCCCAGAAAGCTTCCTCTTGTCAGAGGGAGGGGGTCCCTGGCAGGGCTGGCAGCAGGGCAGGAATCACCCTCCTTTTGCTGCCCATTTCCTGCCCCCCTCAGGCCACGGGGCTGCTCCCAGACTTGAGTCCCTTTCCTTTGCCAGGCCTCAGATCAAGTTAATAATTTTTCAAAAATAGCTCCTCTGTGCCAACCACTGAAGATGCAAAGGAAGATAAAGGGAAAAAATCAGATCCTGCCCTTAAGGAGCTCATAGGGGAGAAAACATCTCAAGAGATGGAAAATGGACAATGCAGATGGGAGGTACTCTCAGAGGGGAGGTTTCAGCAGGGCTGGGGCAGGAAAAGCTTGTTTTCAGAGAGAATTTAGCTGAGATGTGAAGGAAGCCAGGAGGTGAGGGAGTAGGCCATGGCAAACATGAGAGAAGCCATTGAAAAGGCACAGGGTCAGGGGATACAGGGTGTTAGTTAAGCATAAGTCAGGAGGCCAATGTCCCTGGGTCAGAGAGGAAGACTGAGGTGTGAGTTGGCTGGGACTGGTATTGTGGTGTCTGCCATGTGCCAGAAGCCACATAAAGATGATCTTATAGATCCTGCTGTGGGAATTGTCAGTGTCCTTGCTAGGGATAAGTAAGGGAGCTCAGGGTGCAGCCAGAGAGTAAACAATGGTTTATTGATCCACTCAAGGGTGTGACAGACTCCATAAATGGGGGATTACATTCCCTCTGGTGTCATAGAGACAATCTCACCTCTTTACTTGACCTGTGCTTTGGGTAGGATTTGCTGGATCTCAGCCAGTTATAAAGAAGTTTCTGCTGAGGTCAGGTCAGGACACAGAGATACAAAAAGATGCATTTGCTTGTTTGTTTTAAATTATTTTTAATTATATGTCATAACAATTTATAGCATTCATAAAGTAACTAAAACATATACACTTCAATCACTTTCAGAGTCCATCAGTTCTTTATTTAGTGTGTGGATAGCCTTTTCCTTCTTGAGTCTTTTTGTAATTGCCTTAGATCATTGTGCTCCTGAGAAGAGCTGAGTCACAGTTTTTGCTGATTCTGTACAAAGTCTTTTCCTGGCTCTGTTCATTTCACTTTGCATCAATTTGGTTTTTTAGTTTTTTCTGAAATCTTTCTGCTTGTTCATCATTTCTTATTTTACTATACTATTTCATTGCATTTATATACTACAGCTTGTTCAGCCATTTCCCATTTGATGGGAATTCTCTCAATTTCCACAATTTTGCCTCCAGGAAAAGGGCTGCTATAAATATTTTTGCACATGTAGGCCCTTTCCTCCTTTTTGTGATCTCTTTGGAATAATACAGACCTAGTGATGATATGTGCTAGCTCTAAAGATTTGCACAATTTGGCTGCCCTTTGTTCCTAGTTCCAAGTTGTTCTCCAGAAAGCTTGGATCAGTTCACAATTCCTCATCACTACATTAGTATCCAATTTTCCAACTTTTTCACAATATTGATCATTTTTATTTTTTGTCATATTAATCTGATAGATGTGAGGTGGTAATTCTGAGTTGTTTTTATTTGCATTTCTCTAATCAAAAGTGATTTAGAACACTTCATAATCCTATATTATTTGTATTTCATCATCTAAAAACTGTTCATTTCCTTGACTATTTATCAATTGAGAAACAGTTTTTATTCTTAAACATTTGACTCAGTTCTGTATGTATTTGGGAAATGTGCCCTTCATCAAACATTCTTGCCATAGAGATCATTTACCCAATTTGGAACTATGCTCAAAAAGTTATCAAACTGTGCATACCCTTTGGCCCAGCAGCGTTTCTACTGGGCCTATATCCCAAAGACATCTTAAAGGAAGGAAAGGGCCCCACATGTGCAAGAATGTTTGTGGCAGCTCTTTTTGTAGTGGCTAGAAACTGGAAACTGAGTGGATGTCCATCAGTTGGAGAACGCTGAATAAATTATGATATATGAATGTCATGGAATATTATTGTTCTGTGACCAGCAGGATGATTTCAGAGAAGCCTGGAGAGACTTGCATGAACTGATGCTGAGTGAAATGAACAGAACCAGAAGATCATTGTACATGGCAACAACAACATCTTATGGTCATAAGATGATCAATTCTGATGGACATGGTTCTCTTCAACAATGAGATGTTTCAAACCAATTCCAATTGTTCAGTGGTGAAGAAAGCCATATACACCCAGAGAGAGGCCTGTGGGATCTGAGTGTGGACCACAACATAGCATTTTCACACTTTTCGTTGATGTTTGCTTGCATTTTGTTTTCCTTCTTGGGTTTTTTTTTTTCCCTTTCTCTTTTTAGATCTGATTTTTCTTGTGCTGCAAGATAACTGTATAGATATGTATACATATATTGGATTTATCTATTTATTTTAACAAATTTAATATGTACTTGGCAACCTGCCATCTAGGGAAGGGGGTGGGGGAAAGGAGGGAAAAATTTGGAACAGAAAGTTTTGCAAAAGTCAATGTAGAAAAATTACTCATGTTCTGTTAATAAAAGGCTTTAATTAAAAATTGGGGGAGAAAGGGGGAAAAAAGATCGTTTACCATCTTTCTGCTTTCTTTTTCTTTTTTTTTTTGCTTTTTGCTGAGGCAATTGAGGTTAAGTGATTTGCCCAGGGTCACACAGCTAGGGAATGTTAAGTGTCTGAGACCAGATTTGAACCCAGGTCCTCCTGACTTCAGGGCTGGTGCTCCATCCACTGCGCCACCTAGCTGCCCCTCTGCTTTCTTTGAAAAGTACATCTTTAACAAAAGAAGAAAATGTGAATTTAGAGTTCAAGTGTGAAGTCTTTAGCGTAGCTATTTATGCCAGAATAAGAAAACGCTATAAGAAAAAAATAATTGCTTGATTACTCAGATAGTTTGGCAATGTTTGCTAAGTCCTTGGGGCCTTCTTAGACAGAATAACAGGACTGGACATGATTGCTATGAGTTTTCTCAGAGTGATTGGGGGAAGAGAGATATTGGAGGGGATATCTAGTATATTGATAAAAGAATAGCCAAAATGGCATCAAATGAAATCAGTGATGTTTTCTACAAAATTCACTTAGGAAAACTCTTAGTGCTAGATGTGTAAAAGTCTGGGACATAAGATTTGGGGGATAGGATTGTACATTCCAGAGTTAAAGAAGGAAAGAGATTGGGACTGGGTGACAAAAATAACGAGAGTCACAGAATAAGGATGGGCAGATTTAAAAGTCTCCCCAGCCAGGATAGCCTAACCTCTGGATGGGTTTCAGAGGGCTGAGTGAGGAAGGGTCGGGGCAAGAAAGGAGCATCAAAGGCCCCTTTTTGTTCATTGGAGGCTGGACCCTGGAGTCCAGGTTGGCCTCCTGACCTCCTGGCTGAGACCTAACTGGGGAGTGCAAGCACAGCACTGGATTTCTGGGAGACTGTCCCAATTAATCATCTCTCACAGAACATATTCCATTAACAAACAATGATCAAGCAAAGAGAGCAGGTGCTTTTGCCTATGACACATCATACCCAGGGACAGCTCAAGCTCTCTGTATAAGAAGAAATAATGCTTGATCACTTGTCTGGAATGAGTCTCATACCAACTAGTTGAGGCCAGATTCTCTTTAAAATCTTTTTCCTTCTTCCATCTAGTTTATGTTTCATTTTATTTACTAAATAATTTTTTTGTCCTCTGCTCAGTGATCACTGTTTCATCCCCAGAATACAGTATTTACCAGGTTCCCACAAACACTTCATAGAATTTTTAAAATATAATCACTGATGACCCTTCTTGTGGGGAGGGATATCACAGCAACTTCTCTCTTTCACCTCCACAGGTTCTATAGAATTCTTGTATATTCTCCCTAATTCTATTGGGAGAAGTATTTTATAGTAAGAAATTTCCCCAACCTTAATTATACAACATGATTCTCATTTCAAATGTAAAATGCTTTTTTCAATATCCTATTTGGCTCTTAATGCCTGGTTCCATGAGTTTTAGACAAACCCCATCTCTGCTTCAGCTTCTTCCTCTAAATTGATAAGGGTTGGATTAGATGAATTATGAAGTCCCTTTTAGCTCTAAATCTGATGACTTTTGATGGTTTAGGAGTTGGTAACAATCAAGGATATTATGGTGGACTTCACTGAGGAGGAATGGGGGCTCTTGGACCCTTCTCAGAAGGAGCTGTACAAGGAGGTCATGCTGGAGAATGTCCAGAATCTTCTATCCCTGGGTAAGGACTGTTTCCTCTCTTTTCTTTTTCTTTCTTTTTTTTTTTTTTTCCCTTTTTGCTGAGGCAATTGGGGTTAAGTGACTTGCCCAGAGCCACACAGCTAGGGGATGTTAAGTGTTTGAGACCACATTTGAACTCAGGTCCTGCTAACTTCAGGGCTGGTGCTCTATCCACTTCGCCACCTAGCTGCCCCCTGTTTCCTTTCTTTTTTTGGTGTTCATTTGCTAGGCAAGCTCTCTGAAAACATGCAAAAGGAATGGGAGAGGATTCTGGTAAGATGGCAGAATAGGACAGGAAATACTTAGCTCCTTAGAAATCTCCCCCAAAACAATAAAAAAAATACTTCAAAATTCATTTTCAGCAGCAAAAGTGACTAAAACTCCAGAAGTTGTCAGGACCTTAATGAAGTCTTAGGAAGGACCTTATCTCCCTAGGAGAGATTTGAAGTACTAGGCACTCTAGGCCGACTCTGGTTAAGTCAGCCAACAGCAAGCCCTGGGGGTAGCTGAATTGACCTGTGGTCTCAGCCTCCAAAGTTTTCACCTCCGGCAAATTTGGAGTGGGGTCAGGCAATTGAAGGAGAAGAACCAAGGACCCTGTTCTCTAAATAGACACTAGATCCTGTTGGGCTGATCTGATATGGTTCAGGCTGTAGCTGTGGCCAAGAAAGACCAAGCCAACAACAAGTAAAAGTAAAAGTGAGTTTGTATAAGAAAAATAACCTAACCCTACATAGATATTATGGGGATACAGCTAATGTGGGTTCATAGTCAGAGAAAGAAAATGAAGTAAAAAAGGGACTCCAGTTTCCAAGAAAAATGCCAAATGGTTACAGGCCAAAAAAGATTTCTTGGAGGAACTTAAAAAGAACTTCAAAAATCAAATAAAAGAGATTGAGGAAAAATTAGTAAAATAAATAATAACAGCAATCCAATAAAATCAAGTAAATTGTGAAAAGAAAATAACCAATTAGAAAAGAAGATTCCCAAAACTTATGAAAATATAACTTCTTAACAAATAGAATTGGGCAAGAGGAAGCTAATGACATTATCAAGAAATACTAAAATAAAAACAACAGAATGAAAAAATAGAAAAGAATAAAAATACCACATTAGAAAAAAAATTATAATTGAGTATAGATGAAATAGTGATAATATAAGAATTTTTGGATTATCTGAGAGGCATGAACAACAACAACAGAAGAGTCTAGATGCAATTTCCAAAAATTTCTAAGGAAAGTGGTGCTGAAGTTCTGGAACAAAAGAGTAAACTAGATATAGAGGGGAAAAGATCTACCATTCACCATCTAAGATGAAAACTTAGAGAAATTTTAATGCTGCCAAGTTAAGGAGAAAAAGTAAGTTTCTTACATATCTTCATTTTGTTAGTAACTTCTAAATAAAGCTGCCTTTTGTCAAAGAGAATGGCCATTGTGAATTCTTCACTGGAAGACAGGGATAGCAGGGGGTGTGGAGCTTTTAGGGCTTGTTTAGACATTTAGACATCAGAGACACCAAGGTCATCAGTTGCACCTGGAATCATCACCAGCTGTCTTGACTATCCTACCACTGTGCAGTGGTGGCTTTAGAAGATAGTCTGAGGCTGATGACTTCCTGCAACTCTACCTCACTTAAATCCACTAGTCCAAAAAAAAAGATATTCTCAAGGAATTAACAGAAGAAGAAGGGGAATGTCTACATATTTTTATTGTACAAAAAGAAATTAAACAGGCCATAAATGAGTTTCTTAAGGAAAAAGTATCAGGACCAGATTGATTCACATGAGCATTCTACCAAACACTTAAAATGTCAACTACTTGCAATATTAAATAAATTATTTCAAATAATAGGCAAAGAAGGGGTACTACTAAACCCCTAGGTATTGACACCTAAACCAAAAAGAATAAAACATGTCAAAGAAAATTATAAACCAATTTTAGTAAGGATATAAGTGCAAAATTTTAAAATGTGACCTAGGGGATTACAATAATTATAAAAATTATACACTGATCAATTGGAATTTATAGCAGGAATGCAGGACTGGATTTATAGAAGGAAAATTATTCACATAATTGATTATACCTATAATAATAATTAAAAAAAAAAAACCCAGAAACCATAGGATTACAGTAATAGCTGAAGCAAAAACTTTTGGTAAAATAGGACACTCAATTCTATTTTAAAAAAAACACTTGGAAGTATAAGTACAAAAAGGATTTTTCCCGTTAGATTGAAAAAATCAAAGTTACCTAAAGCCATTAGCAAGCATTATTTATAATGGGCCGAATACTCAAATATTGGAAATTCTAGCAAGAGTAAGAAGACATTGAAAAGAAAGTATTTCTTTTTGAAGACTGTTGATATGTTAGGAATATTGAAAAGATTCAACTAAAGTTAGTTAAAACATTTAATAATTTTAGCAAAAATAAGGATATAAAATAAACAAACCCACATAAAACATCAGAACTTCTCTATATTATCAACACAGCTCTGCCACAAGTTTTTATATATACTGTGTTATGGAAACACTTGTTTTATTTCATGAATAAAAATTAAAACAATAACCTACTGATAATAATAAAAAAAAATCATTAACTTGTAAAGCCTAATAGAAAATTAGGTCAGTAGAACAGAATAGAAATATAATACACTGTGGCAAATTATCATAGGAATCTTGTGTTTAAAAAATATAAAGTTAAGTTTTTGTGATGAGAATTCATTATTTCATAAAATTATGGAGAAAACTAGAAAGCAGATTGGCAGAATTTGCATGTAGACTAATATTAGATTATTTACCAAGAAGGTCAATCTAGATGTAAAAGGAAACAAGAAATTTTTTAGAACTCAGAACACATTGACTATCAGACTCATGGATAAGTTTAAAAATTTATCCAGTGGACAGAGCACCAGCCCTGAAGTCAGGAAGACCTGAGTTCAATCTGGCCTCAACACTTAACACTTCCTAGCTATGTGACTTAAGCCCAATTGTCTCAGCAAAAAAAATTATGAATGAAGAAGAGAGAGCATTATAAAGTGAAATGGATAATTTCAAATACATTTAGTTAAAAAGTTTTGTACAAAAACATCCAATTTAGTCAAGATCACAAGAAAAGCAAAATATTGGGAACATATTTTTATGCACAATTTCTAAGATAAAGATTCCATATCACAAACATATAAAAAAATTTGTCAAATGATAAGAATATGAATCATACTCTAATTGATAAATACTCAAAGAATAGGAACAGGTAGTTCCTGATGAAGAAATAAACTATTTATACCCGTATGAGAAAATATTCTAATTCATTATTGATTAGGGATATGCAAATTAAAAACGCCATTTTGATATCATTTTGGGGACGCTAATACATTGTTTCTGAAATTATAAACTGATCCACTCAATTTGGAGAACAGTCTGGATTTATGAACAAAGATTTATATAAAACTGTATATACCCTTTGACCACAAAATATCACTATAAGGTCTGTTTCCCAAGATAATTGGGGGGGAAAGAAGCAAATTTATATGTTTTAAAAGATTGATAGCAGCTCTCTTTTTGGTGACAAAAAACTAGAGATTATGGGGATATCATCAATTCATGAATGACTAAAGGAGAATGGAATATGATCTAAGATCAATGATTAATAGCTTCAGCTGCGGTTGATGATGGTGTTTTATTGAGAACATTATGAAACTGTTCAGTCCATCTCTTGCAAGATCACAGCCTTATTACTAATCAATGTAGTTCCATCAGCACTGGGGAGCTGAAATAGATCTTTGGTCCATAGTCTTCAGGGCATCACAAAAGAGCTTTGGATTATTACATTCAATATATCTACCTTCTTCTACAGGGCCAAAATTCCATCATGTCTGTAATCTACGTTTATACTTTAGGGAGAATTAAACACTGCCTTCTTAAAGATGGATGATCTAAATTACTTGCAATCTTGTAAATCTTAGAGTTCTCATTTTTCATTTAGTATCTTAAGAATATTCCTATCATTTTCATCAAACTAATTTGGATGCTTACTGTTTTTGCCCAGATTAGTAAATGTGATATCATCCAAAAATCTCTGAAGGCTGTCTACTCCTTATCTGCTCTACAATTTTTAATTGTGTGTTGGCTCAGTTTTCCCTGTAAATTAACAAAATGTCTTCAAGCACAAAGAAAGCTCTATTCTACTGGCATTGAAGTATTTGGTAATCATCTTGGTTTTGGACCCATCCCTTTGCTGAATGTGTATATTTAGCTGGGAGAGGATAAGTCTATGATTGGTGCAGCACTTTGAGATGAACATCTCCTTGGTCACTCTCACTTAAAAATGACTTGGTCCATTAAACGTCATTATTTCCTCTAAGAGTTTACATATGAAATGTTATATCTTTAGATTGGGGACAAGGTGTAATGAATCTTAAATAACATTGTTATTTGCATTTATTTATGTGTGTATTTCTTATTGTGTATATATGTTTGTTTGTCTTCTTCAGATGTAGAAACTGGGTTCAAAGTAAATGAGATGACTAAAAAGCTGAGAATTTTTATGGAAGAACATAACCTGCAAAGATTTATTATGAATGATGGTCCCTGTGACTTCAATTTGAGGGAAATGTATGATTTTAATATCAAAGTAGATAGATATCCAAAAAGTGATTATGAATTGGATGAAATTGAAAAGAGATTCAGATGGTCTTTTATCCTAAATCACTGTAAGAAAATGATTTCAGGAAGTGATTATCTTCACAATAGTGGCTACAAGAAATGTTTCACTGAGGAGGTAGAGCCAATGTATCCAGGTAATCAATGGGAAAAAGCTGTGAATTGGAGTTCAGATTTCAATGGCCATCAGAAAAGTTATACTGAAGAAATGCTTTCAGTAAGTAATAAAGGTGAGAAGGCCTTCAGTCAGAACTCTGCTCTCATTACTCATCAACAAATTCACCTTAGAAAAGAGCCTGAGGAATATAGTGTATGTGGAGCAACCTCATCCTATCACTCACTTCTTCCTTACCCTTCTGGAATGAAAAAATATGGATATGATCAGTGTGGAAAAGCCTTTGCTTGGAATTCAGCTCTTGCTAGTCCTCAGAAGGCTCATACTGGAGAGCTGTCTCATAAATGCACTGAATGTGGGAGAACTTTCTATTACAGATCACTCCTGATTGGCCATCAGAGAACCCACACTGGAGAGAAGCCTTGTTTATGTCTTCAGTGTGAAAAGGCTTTCATATTCCCCTCCATTCTTCCTGTACATCAAAGAATTCAAACAGGAGAGAAAACTTTTGAATGTGATCATGTTAGAAGGACTTGCCCAGAGACTTCCAGTCTTGTAAGACATCAAATAAACCACACTGCAGAAGGACCTTATAATTGTAATCAGTGTGGCAAAGCTTTCAAGTACCACTCTAGTCTTGCTTCACATCAAAAAATGCATAGTGGAGAGAAATTAATGTTTGAAGGTAATCAATCTGGAAAGGATTTTACCCAGAGTTCCATCCTTGCTAAAGATCAGAAAATCCTCAATGGAGAGAAGCCTTATGTATGCAATAAATGTGGAAAAACTTTAATAGATGTCTCCAGTCTAGCAAAACATATGAAAACCCATACCGGAGGGAAGGCTTACGAATGTAATCAATGTGGAAAGGTTTTTAGATCCAGTTACTATGTTGCTAGACATCAGAGTATCCACACTGGAGAGAAACCTTTTAAATGTAATCAGTGTGGAAAGGCTTTCACACGCAGCACCAGTCTTGCTAGACATCAGAGAATCCACACTGGAGAGAAACCTTTTAAATGTAATCAATGTGGAAAGGCTTTTAGATCCAGCTCCCATCTTGCTACCCATAGGAGAATCCACACTGGAGAGAAACCTTTTCAATGTAATCAGTGTGGAAAGACATTTGCAGAGAGTGCCAATCTTGCTTTACATCAGAGAATCCACACTGGAGAGAAACCTTTTAAATGTAAACAGTGTGGAAAGGCTTTCACACAGAGTGCCAATCTTATTGTACATCAGAGAATGCACACTGGAGAGAAACCTTTTAAATGTAATCAATGTGGAAAGGCTTT
>JAJPUD010005963.1:22813-59495 GCA_023553655.1 Myrmecobius fasciatus | reverse complement strand
CACACTGGAGAGAAACCTTTTAAATGTAATCAATGTGGAAAGGCTTTCACACAGAGGGGCAGTCTTGCTACCCATGAGAGAATCCACACTGGAGAGAAACCTTTTAAATGTAATCAATGTGGAAATGCTTTTAGATCCAGCTCCCATCTTGCTATACATCGGAGAATCCACACTTGAGAGCAACCTTGTGAATATATCATGGTGGTAATGTCCTCAGAAAGCAATCATCTTATTTCCCTTCTCAGAATTCATATTAGAAACCTGATCATAGTCATGAATAAGCAAAGACATTGAAATGGAATTCAGAGTTTCTGCACCATTAAAGAAATTAGCTTGAGGAGCAGTTTCCTTTGGCCCCCGTGTGGGAAGGCTTTCAGCTCCAGATCATCACTTACCTTCTCTCAGAGGATTCATTGTGCAGAGAAGTTTTAGCAATGTGCCAATGTGTCCCTGCTTTTCTCTGCAGGAGTGGGACTAATAGACAACCTTATTCCTTCCTGAATGAAGGTGGGTAAAGGCAATGTCTCTGGGAAAGTTTTCTCCTAGAGCTCATACTTGACTGTCCCCTGGAGAAATCATGTTAGAGATAAATCTTAGAGATCTCATTAACAAGAGAAGGCTTCCCTCTGCAGCACAGATTTCATTGGTCCTTCCAACATAAGAGACTTCTTGAACCATCCCAAATTCCATTCTGTGCATAGAACTCTATAAATGTAATGAGGTGAAGATCAATTGAAATCCTTCCTTGTTTGTGATCACTCCTCAATGGTGACTATCATTTCTTCAGCCATTCACCAATCAATTGGTCCTGGCTTTGCTTCCTCTTGTTTACTGGCACAAAGGATCCTTGTTCAAATGTTCTGGTAACTGTTGGACATCAGTTTGTGTAATGCTTTCTTTAAGTAGCTAGGTGATTTGTTGTTTGGTTGTTCTCCTTCATCCTTGACAAGGACCAAAATGATTTCACTATGTTAAGAGTGAAGTTACTGTATGTCCTACTATGGCTAATCAGACCAATACAAACTCTGAATGCTCTGCCACAAATAGACCCCATGAACATCTGAGGGGCTTCTCTAACTTTGCACATCTTGCATTTCTTCTGGGCTAATTCATTTCTGCTTATATAGCACAGCAACTTCTCCAATAAGGACACAATGAATGAAGTGCTCTTCTTGGGACCACAAGACTTGAATTCCAATTCAGTTTTTGGCACTAACTAGCTGTATGTCCCTGGGCAATCCTGCCTGAATTTCCTCAGCTGCATAATGGGGATAATAATGGAATCTATCTCCAAGGGTAAAAAAATTTTAAGTTGAACAATATTTGTAAAAGATTTTATAAACCTTAAATCACTATGGATATGCTGGCTATTTGTATGATTATCGGTTCTTGAATCACTAATCTCAGAGTAAAGTCAATTGGCTAAACCATATTGGCATTTGAGTCACTTTTCATCAAATTGATATTCAGAACAGAGAGATTACTTGAATGAAGAGGGCACTGGCTTTAGACTTGAGTAGTTCAAATCTTGACTCACTTCCTCCCAGTTCTGTAAGTCTGGACAGTGTGGCAGTTTGTATTCCTGATTTTATGTGTTGATTAGAAATATTTTTTGGTGATTGGTGGATGGTTTTCCATTTTCGGTAAGTGAGGAAAGCAGCGTGAGGGGTATTAGCAATAGGATTGTCCTGCCACTAATCCTCCAATCTAAAATAATACAAAAGGCATTATTACAGTAATAATACATGCAATAAAGCAGAATGAAGAAACTACACGGGAAGTTGTGCAAAACATTTCCATAAACATCAAGTTGTGAAAGAAAACATCCCATGCTAATGAAAATAAAAACCCTCGAGAAAAATTAAGTTAAAAATAAAGAGAAAAATGAGACAGTAATAGAGAATGCTGTAATCTAATTTCAGACTCCATCTTTTCCTTCTCTGGGATTTTTCATCATAAATCCCTCAGAGTAGATGTGGATGATTGTGCTACTGAGAATAACAAAGTCATTTACAGCTGATCATCCCAGAACATTGGTATTACTTTGTATTCAGTATATTTTACTTTGATCATGGAGGATTTCCAGTTTTTCTTTTTTTCTTTCCTGAGAGCATCCTGCTTATCATTTCCCAGAGAACAATAATATTCTGAGAGAAGAACTTGCTTTGAATTTTTTTTTTACAATTACTATTGCTAATTGTATTCCCCCTATTTATTCTCTCTTCTTTCTATCATTCAAAAATGTTTAGCTACTGATCACCCCCTCCCCAATATGCCCTCTCTTTAATCACTCTCTTCACCTTCCCACAACCCTTTTCAGTCTCATTTTACTGCAGAGTAAAATAGATTTCTATACCCCTACTCAGAATATGTTATTTCCTATTTGATTGACTTCCCTTTTCTACAGAGATTTTGCTATTGACTGAAAGATTGTCCTTGATATTCTTTTTCTGTTATTTCTCATTCTGAAATATGAATTCTTGTAGAAATTAAACTTCCACTTTAGAGTTCCTTCTATGTCTTGATTGTTTAATTCATTTTGATTATTTCCTGCCTCATGCTTATCTTTTCTCATTTGCAGAGACATCTCTTCTCCAGGTCCATGCCCTTTCCCTCTTCTGAATCTCATTTGCTCCTAGAAGCTCTTGTTTTCCCTTCCCCTTAGATACAATGACTGAACTCTCTTAAGTACTTAATAGAAGATAATAGCTATCATAAGTTCCCCATCTTTACAAAATGATCTCTTATTAGAAATCCTAAAAAATCCCAAAATTTGTGGGATGCAGCCAAAGTGGTAATAAGGGGAAATTTTTTTATCTCTAGATGCTTACTTGCATAAAATAAAGAGAAAATTAATGAATTGGGTTTGAAACTAAAAAAGCTAGAAAAAGAACAAATTTTAAAAAACCCATATACCAAACTTGAAATCCTAAAAATAAAGAGATTAATAAATAAAACTAAAAGCTGTTTTTATGAAAAAAACCCAACAAAATAGATAAACCTCTAGTTAATTTGATTAGAAAAAGGAAAGAGGCAAATCAAATTGTTAGTCTCAAAAATGAAAAGGGAGAACTTTCCACCAATGAAGAGGAAATTAGAGCAATAATTACAAGTTAAGTGAAATGGAGGAATATCTACAAAAATATAGATTGCCCAGATTAACAAAAGAGGAAATAAATTACTTAAATAGTCCCATTTTAGAAAAAGATCAAGCTATTAATCAACTCCCTAAGAAAAAATCCTCAGGACCAGATGGATTTACATGTGAATTCTACCAAACATTTAAAGAACAATTAACTCCTATACTATATAAACTGAATGAAGGCTTCCTACCAAATTCCTTTTATGACACAGACATGGTACTAATACCTAAACTACGTAGAATAAAAACAGAAAATTATAGACCAATCTCCCTAATGAGTATTGAATAAAAAATCGTAAATAAAATATTAGCAGAGATTACAGAAAATCATCCCCAGGATAATATACCATGACCAAGTAGGATTTATACCAAAAATGCAAGGATGGTTCAATATTAGGAAAACTGTTAGCATAACTGACTATATCAATAACCAAATTAACAAAAAAAATGATTATCTCAATAGATGCAGAAAAAGCATTTGATAAAATTCAACATCCATTCCTATTAAAAACACTTGAGAATATAGGAATAAGGAATTTTCCTTAAAATAGTCAGTAGCATCTATTTAAAACCATCAGGTAGCATCATATGTAATGGTGATAAACTGGAACCATTCCCAATCAGATCAGGGGTGAAACAAGGTTGCCCACTATCACCATTACTATTCAATATTGTATTAGAAATGCTAGCTTTGGCAAGAAGACAAGAAAAAGGGATTAAAGGAATTAGAGTAGGTCATGAGGAAACCAAATTATCACTCTTTGCAGATGATATGATGGTCTACTTAGAGAACTCTAGAGAATCAACTAAAACACTATGAGAATTAATCCTTAACTTTAGCAAAGTTGCAGGATACAGAATAAATCCACATAAATCATCAGCATTTTTATACATCACTAACAGAATCCAACAGCAAGAGATACAAAGAGAAATTCCATTTAAAATAACTTTCGATAGTATAAAATATTTGGGAATATATCTGCCAAGGGAAAGTCAGGATCTACATGAGCAAAATTACAAAACACTCTCCCCACAAAGTCAGATCTAAACAATTGGAAAAAAATATCAAGTGCTCTTGGATAGGTCGAGCAAATATAATAAAGATGACAATACTACCTAAACTAACCTATTTATTTAGTGCTATACCAATCAAACTCCCAAGAAATTACCTTACTGACCTAGAAAAAATAACAAAATTCATCTGGGAAAACAAAAGGTCAAGAATTTCAAGGGAATTAATGGGAGGGGGGGAAAAAAAGCACATGAAGGTGGCCTAGCTGTACCAGATCTAAAACTATATTATAACGCAGCGGTCATCAAAACCATTTGGTACTGGCTAAGAAATAGAGTAGTCGATCAGTGGAATAGAATAGAATCACAGGACAAAATAGTTAATGACTATAGTAATCTAGTGTTTGATAAACCCAAAGACCCCAGCTTTTGGGATAAAAACTCACTATTTGACAAAAACTGCTGGGAAAATTATAAAGTAGGCATTGACCCACATTTAACACCATATACCAAGATAAGGTCAAAATGGATTCATGATCTGGACATAAAGAATGATATTATAAACAAATTAGAAGAATGTAGGATGGTTTATCTCTCAGATCTGAGGAGGAAGGAATTTGTGTCCAAAGAAGAACTAGAGATCATTATTAATCACAAAATAGATAATTTTGACTATATCAAGTTAAAAAGGTTTTGTATAAGCAAAACTAATGCAGACAAGATTAGAAGGGAAGCAATAAATTGGGAAAACATTTTTACATTCAAAGGTTCTGATAAAGGCCTCATTTCTAAAATATATAGAGAATTGACTCAAATTTACAAGAATTCAAGCCATTCTCCAATTGATAAATGGTCAAAAGATATGAACAGACAATTTTCAGATGAAGAAATTGAAACTACTTCTAGTCATATGAAAAGGTGCTCCAAATCACTATTGATCAGAGAAATTCAAATTTAAGACAACTCTGCGATAAAACTACACACCTGTCAGATTGGCTAAGATGACAGGAAAAGAAAATGACAAATGTTGGAGGGGATGTGGGAAAACTGGGACACTGATACATTGTTGGTGGAACTGTGAATGATCCAACCATTCTGGAGAGCAACCTGGAACTATGCTCAAAGAGTTATCAAACTGCATGTATTTCTACTGGGACTATACATCCAGAGAGAGAGAGGCCTGTGGGAACTGACTATGGATCGTAACATAGCATTTTAATGCTTTCTGTGAATGTTTGCTTGCATTTTGTTTTCCTTCTTAGGTTGTTGTTTTTTTTTTTTTTTCTCTTTCTCGATTCAATTTTTCTTGTGCAGCAAAATAACTGTATAGATATACATACGTATGTTGGATTTATCATATATTTCAACATATTTGACATGTATTAGACTATCTGCCATCTAGGGATGGGGATGGGGGGAAGGAGGGGAAAAATTTGGAACAAATATTTTGCGAATATAATAAAAATGACAATACTACCCAAACTAATTTACTTATTTAGTGCCATACCAATCAAACTCCCAAGAAATTATTTTACAGATCTAGAAAAAATAGTAGCAAAATTCATTTGGAAGAACAAAAGGTCAAGAATTTCAAGGGAATTAATGAAAAAAAAAGCAGATGAAGGTGGCCTTGCTGTACCAGATCTAAAACTATATTATAAAGCAGCGGTCATCAAAACCATTTGGTACTGGCTAAGAAATAGAGCCATTGATCAGTGACGTAGGATAGGATATCAGGACAATCTAGGAAATAACTTTAACAATTTAGTGTTTGATAAACCCAAAGACCCCAGCTTTTGGGATAAATACTCACTATTTGGCAAAAACTGCTGGGAAAATTGGAAACTAGTGTGGAAGAAATTAGGGCTTGACCCACACCTAACACCACATGCCAAGATAAGATCTAAATGGGTTCATGATCTAGATATAAAGAGTGATATTGTAATCAAATTAGAGGAACATAGGATAGTTTACCTCTCAGACCTGTGGAGATGGAATAAATTTACGTCCAAAGAAGATCTGGAACTCTTAATTGAACACCAGATAGATAATTTTGATTATATTAAGTTAAAAAGTTTCTGTACAAATAAAACTAATGCAGACAAGATTAAGAGGGAAGCATCAAATTGGGAAATCATCTTTATATTTAATGGTTCTGATAAAGGCCTCATTTCTAAAATATATAGAGAATTGTCTCATATTTATAAGAATTCAAGCCACTCTTCAATAGATAAATGGTCAAGGGATATGAACAGACAATTTTCAGATGATGAAATTAAAACCATCTCTAGTCATATGAAAAGTTGTTCCAAATCACTATTGATCAGAGAAATGCAAATTAAGACAACTCTGAGGTACCACTACACACCTGTCAGATTGGCCAAGATGACAGGAAAAGATAACGATGAATGCTGGAGGGGATGTGGGAAAGCTGGGATACTAATACATTGCTGGTGGAACTTTGAATTGATCCAACCATTCTGGAGATCAATTTGGAGCTATGCTCAAAAAGTTATCAAACTGTGCATACCCTTTGACCAGGCAGTGTTTCCATTGGGCTTATATCCCAAAGAGATCTTAGAGGAGGGAAAGGGACCCACATGTGCGAGGATGTTTGTGGCAGCCCTTTTGTAGTGGCTAGAAACTGGAAACTGAATGGATGCCCATCAGTTGGAGAATGGATGAATAAATTATGGTATATGAATATTATGGATTATTATTGCTCTGTAAGAAACAACCAGCAGGACAATTTCAGAGAAGCCTGGAGAGACTTGCATGAACTGATGCTGAGCGAAACGTGCAGAACCAGGAAATCATTATACACAGCAACAACAATATTACATAATGATCAATTCTGATGGATATGGCTCTCTGCCACAAATAATTGTCTCAAACCAGTTCCAATTGTTTAGTGAAGAAAGTCATATACACCCAGAGAGAGGGATATGAAATGTGGACCACAACATAACATTTTCATGCTCTCTATTGATGTTTGCTTGCATTGTGTTTCCTTTCTCTGATTTTCTTTTTTTTTTTTCTTGTAGATAGGATTTTTCTTGCACAACTTGTCAAATATTTTAACATTATTAACATGTAGTGGACTTCCTGTCATCTAGGGGAGGGAAAGGGACTGGGGGTAAAATTTGTAACGGAAAGCTTTGTAAAGATCAATGCTGAGGAACTACCCATACATATGTTATGCAAACAAAAAGCTTTAATAAAAATTAATAAAAAATTAAAATTAAAAAAATAAAAATAAAAATCTCTTCTTAGGGCAGCTAGTTGGTGCAGTGGATAGAGCACCAGCCCTGCAATCAGGAAGACCTGAGTTCAAATCTGATCTCAGACACTTAATACTTCCTAGCTGAGTGATCCTGGGCAGGTCACTTAACCCCAATTGTCTCAGCCAAGGAAAAAGAAAAAAAAAATCTTTTCCTGCCTCCATCTAGCTTAGATTTCATTTTAGACTCTTAGGAAATTTACTAGATAATTTCTTTGTTGTCTCCTCAGTGATCACTGCTAATGGTTTCATCCCCAGAATACACAGTATTTACCAGGTTTCTCACAAAATCTTCATATAATTTTTTTTAAATATTATTACTTATGACCCTTCTTGGGAAGGATGCCAGATCATCTTCTCTCTTTCACTTCACAAATTCTATAAAATTCATATATTCTCTCTAATTAAATTGGGAGAAGCATTTTATACTGACATTTTCCCAACCTTTATTATCCAACATGACTCTCAATTCAAATGGAAAATGCTTTTCTCAATATTCCACTGTGCTCTTAATGCCTGGTTGCAAGTATAGGCTCTGACTCTCCTAAAGGTTATATGAGTTTTAGCAAACCCCATCTCTGCTTCAGTTTCCTCCTCTAAGTTGATGAGGGTTGGACTAGATGAATTCTGGAGTCCTTTCAGCTCTAAATCAAGTGGTTTTTGATTGTTTAGGAATTGGTGACATTCAAATATATTATCGTGGACTTCACTGAGGAAAAGTGGGGGCTCTTGGATCCTTCTCAGAAGGAGCTATAAAAGGAGGTCATGCTGGAGAATGTCCAGAATCTGCTATCCCTGTGTAAGGACCATTCTTTTCTTTTCTTGGTGTTCATCATCAGTTCAAAATGAGCTCAAACAGCAGAGAATTAATCCATACTGTGGTGCATCTAAGAAACTGAACTAAGTGCACAGACATCTGAGTGCACCAAGTGTCCATCCATTTAATTTTGGCTGCAGCTTTTTTGAGTATTGTTGAAGAGAGCCATATGCTTCACTGAAGAGGTAGAGCCAATAACCAATGGGATATAGCTGTGAAGTAGAGTTCAGACCTCAATACCCATCAGAAGAGTGATACTAAAAAAAGGCTGAATGTGGGAGGGCTTTCTATTACAGATTACTCCTGAGTGATCATCAGAGAATCCATACTAAAGAGAAGCCTTATTTATGTCTTCAGTGTGAAAAGGCTTTCATATTCTCCTCCATTTTGCTGTACATCACAGAATCCATACTGGAGAGAAAGCTTTGGAGTGTAATCATATTGGAAAGGCTTTCCCAGAGACCTCCGGTCTTGTAAGACATCAAATAATCCACATTGTAGAAAGACTTTATAAATATAATCAGTGTGGAAAAGCTTTCAAATACCACTTTAGTCTTGCTTCATATCCAAAAATCCACAGTGGAGAGAAATTAATGTATGAATGTAATCAACACAGAAAAGATTTTACACAGAGCTCGACCCTTGCTAAAGATCAGAAAATCCACATTGGAGAGAAGCCTTATGTATGCAATCAATGTGGAAAAACTTTTACAAATATCTCCAGTCTAACATTGGAGAGAAGGCTTATGAATGTAATCAATGTGAAAAGGCTTTCACACAGAGTGTCAGTCTTGCTTCCCATCAGAGAATCCACACTGGAGAGAAACCTTTTAAATGTCATCATTGTGGAAAGGCTTTTAGATGCAGCTCCCACCTTGGTACCCATCAGAGAATCCACACTGGAGAGAAGCCTTTTAAATGTACTCAATGTGGAAAGGCTTTTAGATCCAGCTCTCATCTTGCTACACATCAAAGAATCCACACTGGAGAGAAACCTTTTAAATGTAATCAGTGTGGAAAGGATTTCACACAGAGTGCCCATCTCACTACACATAAGAGAATCCACACCGGAGAGAAACCTTTTAAATGCAATCAATGCAGAAAGGCTTTCACACACAGCACCAGTGTTGCTAGACATCGGAGAATCCACACTAGAGAGAATCCACACCTTTTAAATGGAATCAATGTGGAAAGGCTTTTAGGTCCAGCTCCCATCTTGCTACCCATAGGAGAATCCACACTGGAGAGAAACCTTTTCAATGTAATCAATGTGTAGACATTTGTAGAGAGTGCCAATCTTGCTAGACAGCACAGAATCCACACTGGTGAGGAACCTTTTCAATGTAATCAATGTGGAAAGGGTTTCAGATGCAGCTTCCATCTTGCTACACATCAGAAAAACCACACTTGAGAGAAACCTTAAGAACATAGCATGGTGGTGATGCCCTCAGGCAATAATCATCTTATTTCCCATCTCCAAATTCATGTTAGATAGAAACCTGAACATGGTCACGAATGAGAAAAGACATTGAAATGGAATTCAGAGTTTCTGCACCATTAGAGAAATCAGCTTGAGGAGCAGTTTCCTATGGCCCCAGTGTGGAAAAAATTTCAGCTCCAGATCATCACTTATCTTCTCTCAGAGGATTCATTGTGAAGAGAAGTCTTATTAATGTGCCAATGTGTCCATGTTTTCTCTGCAAGAGCAGGATTAGAAGACAACTTTATTCCTATCCAAATGAAGATGAGTAAAGGCAATGTCTGTGGGAAAGTTTTCTCCTAGAGCTCATACTTGACTGTGCTCTGGAGAAATCATGCTAGAGATAAAGCTTAGAGATCCCATTGACAAGGGAAGGCTTCCCTCTGCAGCACAGACTTCATTAATCCTTCCAACACAAGAGACCTCTTGAAACACCCCAAATTCATCCTGTGCATAAAACTCTATAAATGTGATGAGGTGAGGATCAGTTGAAATCCTTGTTTGTGATCATTCCTCAATGGTGCTTGGCATTCAGAGACTATCATTTCTTCAAGCCATTCCCCAATCAATTGGTCCTGGCTTTGTTTCATGTTGTTTATTGGCACAAAAAAATCCTTGTTCAAATGTTCTGGTAACTACTGGACATCAGTTTGTGTGATGCTTTCTTTAAGCAGGTAGGTGGTTTGTTGGTTGGTTGCTCTCCTCTATCCTTGACAAGGACCAAAATGATCTCACTATGTTAAGAGTGAAGTTATTGCATGTCCTACTATGGCTAATCAGACCAATACAAACTCTGAAAGCTCTACCACAAATCAGACACAAATAGTCCCCCTGAACATCTGGGGGGGGGGCGCTTCTCTAACTTTGCACATCTTACATTTCTTCTGGGCTAATTCAATTCTGCTTTGCTCATATAGCACAGCAACTTCTCCAATGAGAACACAGTAAATGAAGTGATCTTGAAACCACAAGGCATTAGCTATGGTCCAATGCTATAAGCAATCAAATTTCAGAAGAAATATAAGTAATCAGTGTGTATAAAGGATGTAAATCCAACTTGCTAATAATTCTAAAAATTTCAGATTGGGGAAGATGCTAAGATTTGAGCATCACAAACATTGTAGGGAATTGTTTCCTTAACTATTTGCTGGTTTCAAGACTTTATTGTAAACTTAATAAAGTTTGCAAATTTGTCTTCTATTTTTTTTATCATACAGAGGAGAGATCAGTTTGGGAGAAAATATATGTAATTTATTTAAAAAAAACAAGCTTAAGGAAAAATTATCCAAATTAGTATAAATATTGAAAGAGTTCTAGGAAAAGAGATATGTCAATTTACTCTTAGAAAAATATTTTTAAAAAAACACCACATCTTTCATTGGTGTCTTATTGATGGGAATGTGAGAAACAACTTGAGGCAGCTTGGTGGTGCAGAGGATAGAAAATCTGCCCTAGAGTCAGGAGGGTCTCAAACACCTAACACCTAACATTTAACACTTCTTTATGTAACCTTGAAATTGCCTCACCAAAAAAAAAAAAAAGAAAGAAAAAGAAAGAAAGAAAAAAGAAAAGAAAAAGAAAGAAAAAACTCCAGTGGACTTGGGAAGGATGAGGTCTTTAATTACACAACTGTGAGAAACAGCATGTTCCTCCCTTGACACTCCATTGGCTGAGTAGCAGAGGTCCCCACCTATCTAGAGGGCTTAATCCCCCCAGGGGAGTGTCAGTCTCCACCCCTGATTGCATCATTGCTTCTCTCTTGCCTTCACTTTATTTGGGTTCAGTCCTTCCCTTATTGCCTATTGGCTGAGTCTGATCCTACCTGAAGAATCAGATTCCCTCCCATCCCATGTAATTCTCACAATATCTTATTCAAATGCTGAAGCAAGATTTCTGTTTTTAATTTCTTCCATGGTGTTTTCAGCCATATGGACTAATGCCTTCAGCTCAGATGAACCTGGCACCAGGGTCAGCTCCCACTCTGAGACAAAATTATTCAACATCAACAGACTGAAAGCCAATAGAAAAGTGGAAAGAGTCTTGGTGCAGGATCTTTTTGTCTGCAGGTGATTGTGCACTTAATGCATCCTCAGAAGCTGAGCTGCAACACAGCATGGCTGCATTCAGCACCTAGGAATACTGGCTTTCTCACACCTGGGAATCAGAATCAAGTAGAATCAAGCAGGAAACAAATCCAGCATCCCTTAAGCTGGACCTGTCAAAATTGCCTTATAGTATTTGTGTGCTGAACCTAGAACCTCACCCTGTGGTGCTGTAAAACCAGCTCAGACTGGCTCAGGCTGACCCCCAATCCAGTGTCTTCACAGCTTCAAAAAAACCCAGCCCCAGCCCAGTGAGCCCTTTATTAGATCAGTATTCCTTTATCTGGTCACTCTTCAAATGGTAATTTTGGTCTTTATAACTTCTACTGACTAAGCAACCCCTCCCCTCCAGCTCAGTTTTAAAGTGATGGGGTTCTGTCACCAAATATTCGGGAGATGGAGTTTTGGACCCCAAAAGTACAATGGGGCTATGGTGAGGTGTCTCAAAAGAAATTTTAAGTTTAGATCACCTGCAGATCAAGAGACAAAGCTTATATTATGCTGCTCATGGCAGTCTAAATCCATATAAGGTTTAGCAAAGGAAAAGGGATTTAGCAACTGACAAGGGGAAGACACCCTAAAGCAGAAGAGGCCATTAAGGCATGACCACGAACCCTGGGGGACCCAACACAGCTAAGAGGGACATCTATGTAAAGTGGGTTGGGTCTGGGGGGGGGGTAATAACAGGAATCAGGAAAAGTCTCTTTCCAGAAGTAGCCTCTGAGCAGAGCATGGAAGGGAGCTAGAGATTCTGAGATGGAGAGGGGAAGGCAGACAGCAGCTGAACACAGGGGCAGCTTGGGTTGTGGTACCAAGCATGAAGATCGACTATTACTGAAGGGCAAGAGTGAGTAGAAAGCCAGTGTGGCTAGAGCAGAAGCCTGGAAAGAAACTGATGGGGGTTCCACAAGGAGGATTTATAATTTTTTCTCACCACTTCCAAGGAGCTGAAGACAGAAGAAGATGGGTTGGGTGTGGGAGGAGAAAGGATAGATTGGAGAAACATCAAGAGTGAAGAGCTCAACACATCCTTGGTGCAGTTCTCCCAAATGGTTTTAGGCTCTTTCTGAGCAAATACTTCACATACATCTAGGTCCTTGGAGGAAACTTCTGGTGCCTCTGATTGGGGAAACTGGGAGAACATGGATCAGAAAACACAATGTCTTCCATCTTTTGAGACCACTAGGCAGCCCCATCCCTTTCTTTGTGGAATCTCTCTAACTTTCCTCAGTTCTCTGATTTGATTTACTCTTGTTATATTTTTATTTATTTATTTATTATTAAAGCTTTTTATTTGCAAAACATATGCATGGGCAACTCCTCAACACTGACCCTTACAAAGCTTTCTGCCACAAATTTTCCCCCCTAATCCCCACCCTTCCCCTAGATGGCAAATCCACTACATGTTAATTATGTTACAATACTTGACAAATCGAATATACCCTCTCCAATTTTCTAACTGAGAAGTTTCCCAAAGAATTTTGGGACCTTCTCTTCTCTTTCTAAATACTCTCAATAGTCTCATCAAATACCATGAATTCTATCATCTATTTTATAAAACAATATAGAACCCATTCCCCAAGTCTTCCCCCTTCCTGAACTTCCCTATTTCTATCAAGGACACCTCCATTGCTCCAGTTGCATAGGTTCCTGCCTCGTAACAGATTGCCCAATTATAGATCAGTCCTTATTTTTTAGCTCTGGGTGGGGGCTGGAAGGAAAGTGGTAGTGGAAAATTTATTTTCATGAAAACAAAGAAGTTTTTATGAGATTCTGTGCAGGCTGACAGGATGTTTGCTCCAACCAATCTGCTGGTAGCAAACTTCACTATGTACACAATCTAGGGGAGCCTAGTTAGCAAACAAAGTCCCTCATTTCTACTCAAAACAAACCTTATAGGAGAAAGGTGATAACTAGGGCTGGAAACTCAAACCTTGAGTGTTGCTCACCCATCAATGTTCCCTATTACTGCAGAAGTTGCCTAATTTTTTTTGTAAGTTAATTTATTTTTAATACACATTTCTTTAAGAGATGTTGCCTATTTTTGAGGCAGGATAGCTTTCCATGAGGACAATGGAAGGTCTCAAAATGCCCCAAACAATCAACTTCATTCCTGATGTTTCTCATTTTTGCCTATAAGAATGCTTTGGAAACTTGTTCTGTGTCACAATGATGGAGGGAGGGAGTAGTTGACCCAATTTAAGGGTAATTTGTAAGCCATTATTTATTCTCGGAAATTTGTGTCTCATACATTTTCTTTGTGGATAAGGAATCAACAGGTGATGACCCTGAATGGGACCTGAGAGACTGACACCAGCTAGCCATTAGTAGCCTTTTCCTGCAATTTTCCTGAGAACTCTTTAGTCACCAAGGGTTTTCTCCTGGGAGAACTATCTGGAAGGGCAGACTCTTCTCTATCCTGAATCCAAGGTCTTCTGAGCTAAGGTAAGCCTCCACTTTGAGAAGGAAAGCAACAAGACCAACTTATTTTTTTATTTCTCTGCAAATATTGTTAAGTGCCAGTTTGTAAAATTTCTTCAAGTTTGAGATCAGTCTCCACTTTGGAGAAGAAAAAGGCATTTATGAAATTATTCTACATATAAGTGGCTTCTAAATTTAGCCTTTTATCAGAGAAATTATTCTCTATATTTTGGGGGGAGACTCTTATTAGGAAAATTAGCCTCTTTGGTAAGGGAGAAGAATTGTTTTTAAGAAACATATAGATGACCTTGGGCAAGTCACTTAACTCCAATTGCCACAGCAAAAAAAGAAAGAAAGAAATAGAACCAATTCCAAATTTTGAGTTTCACATTGTCTCCCACCTCCTTAAGGCAGAAAGCAATTTGGTATAGGTTATAGATGTGCAGTCACGTGCAGTTTATTTCCATATTAGCCATACTGAGCAAGAAACAGAAAAAAAGGGAGAAAACAAAAATATAAATTAAAATACTGTTTTTATCTGCATTCAGACTCCATCAGTTCTTACTCTGGGTGTGGATCTGTTTTCAATTATAAGTGTCTTGGACTTGTCTTGGATTACTATATTGCTGAGAAAAGCTCAATCAGTCCTAAATATTCATCACACAAAATTGTTCTACAATATTCTCCTGATTCAGCTCACTTTGTTTTGCATCAGTTCCTGTCTTTCCAGGATTTGTGTGTGTGTGTGTGTGTGTGTGTGTGTGTGTGTGTGTGTGTGTGTGTGTGTTTGATGTACACCTGTCTCTGATTTCTTTTAGCACAATAGTATTCCATTACATTGATATATCATGATTTGTTCAGCCATTCCCCATTTGAACATCCTCTCAATTGTAAATTCTTTGTCAGTACAAAAAGAATCAAATACTTTTGTACCTGTAGATCCTTTTCTCTTTTGTAGGATTTCTAATAAGGGATCATTTTGTCAAGATGGGGAACTTATAATAGCTGTTATCTTCTGTAATTAAGTACTTAAAAGAGTTCGGTCATTGTATCTGAGGGGAAGGGAAAACAAGAGCTTCTGGGAGCAAATGAGATTCAGAAGAATGAAAGGGCATGGACCTAGAAAAGTGATGGCTCTGCAAATGAGAAAGATGATCATGAGGTGGGAAATAATCAAAATGAATTAAACAATCAAGACATAGAAGGAACTCTACAAAGTGGAAGTGTAATTTCTATAACCTGCAAGAATTCATATTTCAAAATGAGAAATAACAGAAAAAGAGTGTCAAGGACAATCTTCCAGTCAATAGCAAAATCTGTAGAAAAGGGAAGTCAATCAAATAGGAAATAAGATACATATTCAGTAGGGGTACAGAAATCTATCTTACCCTGCAGTAAAATGTACTGGAAAGGATTGTGGGAAAGTGGGGAGAGTAATTAGAGAAGGCAAATTGGAGGAGGGGGTGATCAGTAGCTAAACACTTTTGAGGGATATAGAGAGAATAAATAGGGAGGATACAATTAGCAATCATAATTGTAAAAAAAAAAAACAAATTCAAAGCAAGTTTCTCTGACAGAATATTATTGTTCTCTGGGAAATGATAAGCAGGATGCTTTCAGGAAAAAAAAAATGAAGAGTCCTCCATGATCAAAGTAAAATATACTAAATACAAAGTAATACCAATGTTCTGGGATGATCAGCTGTAAATGACTTCATTATTCTCAGTAGCACAATCATCCACATCTACTCTGAAGGACTTATGATGAAAAATCCTATCCATGCCCAGAGAAGGAAATGATGGAGTCTGAATACAGATCACAGCATTCTCTATTATTCTGTCTACATCTCTCTCTCTCTCTCTTTATTTATTTATTTATTTATTTTTGCTGAGGCAATTGGGGTTAAGTGACTTGCCCAGGGTCACACAGCTGTTACATGTCTGAGACCAGATTTGAACTCAGGTCCTCCTGACTTCAGGGCTGGTGCTCTATCCACTGCGCCACCTAGCTGCCCCTCTCTCTTTATTTTTAACTTAATTTTTCTTGAGGGTTTTTATTTTTATTAGCATGGGAGAACTATGTTTTCTTTCACAACTTGATGTTTATGGAAATGTTTTGCACAACTTGCCATGTAGTTTCTTCATTCTGGGTAAGAATAAGGGAAAGAATCTAGAATGGAAAAATCTTAAAAACAAATGTAAAAAAAATTATTTTGAATGTAACTGGGAAAAACTATGAAATAAATAAATCATTAAAAAGAAAGAAAGAAAAAGAAAAGAAAAGCCAAAATACCTCAAAAGTCCTAATGCCTTAAAGAACACAGAGAATGAAAAACATCTAACCCATTGAAAGTGCCATGAATCCAAAAATAAAAGGATTTAATAGTGAGAAAGATAAATAAAGAAGAGAAAAAGGGAAAAATCTTTTCAAGGAAAAGGGACAGAAAATGAAACTAATCATTGAAAGGATAGGAAAGGGGATTCTACCTCAATTTTCAATGAATGTCACAGAAAAAAAAAAAAGATGAGTAAAATGCCACAGAGATTAGAATGGAAAAGACTGATGGCATCTTCGAAATGGGAATTGCTCAAGAATATATCTAACACAAATATATTTTGGGATTAGACTATGCAGGAATTTTGCATAAATTATCAACAAATGTAATGAAAGATTTGCTTTTTTGTCTTTCACAATTTGAGGTATGTGGGGTAAGTACATGGATTTTTTTTTTCTGATAAAAAAAGTATTTGGCTTTGTTTTTTCTTCTTTTTTTTTTTTTTTCCTGAGGCAATTGGGGTTAAATGACTTACCCAGGGTTACACAGCTAGGAAGTGTTAAGTGTTGAGACCAGATTTGAACTCAGGTCCTCCTGACTTCAGGGCTGGTGCTCTATCCACTGTGTCACCTAGTTGCCCTAAAAATATATTTTTTTTAAAATAAAAGTAAACACTTAGAGACAATCTACAAATGTAGCTAGGAGAATTCTTCATTTAAGTTATAGATTTAAAAGACAGATAATTTTATGAAAATACTTTTATAATTTCTTATCATGAAGTTTTCAACATTGGTGAAAATGATAAGAAATTATCAATGTCTAATTTTTAAAATTTTGAAAATACAAATGAAATAAAATAAACATTTTAAATAAACACAAAACAAAAAATATGTCAAGAAACAAATCTGCAAAGCTTGAATTTATTATTTGAATAGTTATGAATTCAAATTAACATTTTTCAAAGGTTTCTCAGTACTTCTGTTTTATTGCATGTATTATTACTGTAATAATACCTTCCTTATAATTTTAGATTGGAAGATCAGGAGCAGGACAATCCTATACTTTTTTGGTAATTTAATAGGATTTTATTGAATCTATAAATTAGCTTAGGTAAGATTGTAACTTTTATTATATTGGTCCCTTCTATCCATGAACAATTAATATTACTCCATTACCCTTGGTATTGTGATTATTGTGAAGTATAATAACAGCACCAGTGTGTTGCAAATGCTAGTCAGCCTGGGGCTGGTATAACTTTGCCAGTAGGGTGAACTCCAGGAAAGACCAAGTACCACAGAGGGCCTAGGGCTTGGTGGCTGGAATAAATATGCAGGAAATTTATTGAGTCCAGAAGGAGAGGGGCTCCTTGATAGATTGAGCAGTTTGGGATAGGGCAGGTCAGCTGGAGGGAAGAAGAAGCAGGAAGGCCTGATCATACTGAGCCAAGATATCCAAATCAACTACTATGAAAGCATCTATCTCATCCTATGGAGTGGGAAAACCATAGAGAGGTCCTTTTTCTTCTAGGTGTTTTTTCATTCTAAGCTTAACAAACATGAAGTCAAATAAACATTTCCAGATATAGAATAGCAGATAAAAAAGTGAATTGTGCAAGAAATTACAGAACTTTTATGTACAGCTTGCTTTAAAAAAAAAAAGTAGCTTTCAAAGCTATCATGCTTGTTTATATTTCTTTCTGACCTTCTTTCTGTTCTCTGAACTATTAAAATATGATTCAATGATCCTCTTTTCTTCCCCTTTCTCCCCCTTTTGCTACCCTATCCCCCTTTACCCTATTGCCATTGGGGAAAAAACAAAGAAAAGCAAAGCCTCTGTAACAAAGATATAAAGGCAAGAAAACCAAATTTCCAAATTGGCTGCATTTGAAAATGTAAGTCTTATTCTATATTTTGAGTCCTTCACTAAAAGATGAGTTGAAGGTCCTTAAGAAGATCCTAAAAATCTAAGGTGAATTAGAATGAGTCATTTCCAGTTCTCTGCAATTGTAGTTAATCATTGCATTTAATCAGAATTCTTTAAAGTCTTTCAAAGTTGTCTTTATTATGTTGTGTAATTGTATATCCTTGTTCTACTTACCTCATTCTGTACTAGCTCATCTAGGTTTTTCTAGATTTCTCTGAAATAGTTCATTTTGTCATTTCTTATAGCACAATAAAATAATATTGCATTTCTATAGTATGATTTGTTTAGCCATTCCTCTATTTGTTTTGTACTATATATTTTAGTATTCAGATACTCTTCTTTCTTTATTCTCTGGGCTATAGAAGCCTGTAGCTTCTTTTGCAAATATGGCAAGTAATATTTGCAGTTTTCTTCTCATAGTAAATGATTAATGATTGTTCAATTGAATCAAAAGACAGTATTGGTAGGAGGAAGATATTGAGACCAGATCTGCCTTGGGGATCTAAAATGAAACAATTTAGTGGGTTCTCTATGTTTAAGCCTTTGATCCAAAAGCACTGAGATAAGATATAAAGCTCATATACAGACAGCCTGATACAAACCAGTCTGAAGGAGACAGGAGAAGCTCCCCTTATAGGGGCTGGGAAAGACACAGGACAAGTCAGGGCTGAAGGAGAATTCCAAGTAACTCCTGCCAACCCATCAGGAGCCAGTATCTCTCTTTCCTTTGGATGCTTTTCACCTTTGAATCAATCTTTCTGGTTTCTTCCCATATCCCTTGTCCCATATGCTCCACAAAGGATGATCAATAATATTCCCCAGAAAGCCCCCATAGGATTAAGGGAGAATAAGGATTAAGAGAGGCTACAGAATGAGTTCACAGACCAGGTTGGATTATAGAAAATTAATCCAAGAAACCTAGAGAGGAAATTTTCTCCAACTTTTTCCTCATCAGGATTCCCCTTTGAAACATGACTGCCAACTGTTTATATAGCTTTCACTTGACCTCCATTGATGAGGAATTTTTTCTGAGGTAGTACCTTACAGGTTAGGACTTTAATTATTAAAAAAAAAAAAGTTTTTTCTTTATGTGGAACCAAAAGCTGCCTCTTTATAATTTCTATCCATTGCTTTTTTGGCTTTCCTCTGATTACAAGTAGAATGTGCCTGTTCCCTCTTTCACATGTCAGGGTTTCAGATATTTTAAGACAGTGATTATCTGCCACCTACAAATCTTTTCTTCTTTTGGTTAAAAGTTCATTCATGTCAATCAATCAATCAACAAGCATTTATTAAATGTGGGCCTAATATATGTCAGGTCCTATACTAGGTGCTGGGAATACAAAGACAAATGTTAAATAGTTCCTGACTTAAAGGAGCTAATATTCTATCAGAGAAGACAAGATGAATACATATATGTGTATAAAGTTATATGCAAAATAGATAACAAAGTAATTTCAGGACACTAATTTTTGCCAGGGGGCCAGCTAGCACTTGAACTGAGTTTCAAAAGAATTTCAGGGTCCCAACAGGATGAAATTAAGACAAAGGGTCAGGGACAGCTAGGTGGTACAGTGGATAGAGCACCAGCCTTGAAGTCAGGAGGACCTGAGTTCAAATCTGATCTCAAACACTTCACATTCCCTAGCTGTGTGTCCCTGGGCAAGTCACTTAACCTCAATTGCCTTAGCAAAAAAAAGCAACAACAACAAAAAAAAAGACAAAGGGTCATTTCAGAAATGAGGAATATCCAGTGCCAGCAGAGGTTCTGGCCATATGCCCCGAAGTTTAGATTGGATACCTTATCCTAAACCAGGAATTTTTAACTTTTTTATACCTTAGGCCCCTTTAGCAGTCTAGTGAAGCCTATGACCTTTCCTAAAATCATGTTTTTAAATCCATGAAATAAATTCATAGAATTAAAAAAGAAGAAAATCACTTTGAAATTCAGTTAGTTGGAAATATGGTTAAAAGTATTACACATGTTTAACCTATACCAGATTGCTTTCCTTGGGGGGAGGGAGCAAAAGGGAGAAAAATTTGGAACACAAGATTTTGCAAAGTTCAGTGTTGAAGACCATCTTTGCATGTATTTGGAAAAATAAAAAGCTATTAAAAAAAGAAACCCAGTCAGCAAAAATTTTTTAAAACAAATTCATATACTACAGGTTAATCATCAATTTGTCTTAATGGGAAAAGATTGTATATGTAGACAGAAATATTTAGAATGATTTAGAATGATAAATCCATAAATGTGGGTCCTGATATCCAGGAAATTCTACCAACCTTAGAACTATTCATGCTTGGCTTGGTGAGAGGGATCTGGGGTCTACTTACTATGGATTCCAGAACAAAGGTGTCCTGAAATCACGTTGTTATCTATTTTACATTTGTTAATGTTTCTAACTCCTTTTGTGTACCTCATTATAAAATCACACAGGTCCTAACAATCTTGGGCCACTCCAAATAAGAATATAGTGTAGACACAATTGCTTATGTTATAGTTATATGTACCAATTGATTTCCTAGAACAAGATTAATTCTAAGTGTCAGAATTGGTATAAGATCCTTTGTATACTTTCTACATAATCGTTTGTCAAAATGAACTAAATTCTATCTTATGGTTTTCCTATCAGCAACTGTGAAGTCAACTTTTTTGACACAAGTGTACGATTTTAAAATATCTATGCCTATTAAATTTTATCTTACTTAAATTGATGCCCTTTTCTAGTCTAGTAAGATATTTTTGAATCCTCTATCTGTCATCTGATGTTTTAGCTTTCCCTCCCAGCCTGATGTCCTTTGGTGATTTGTAAAGTATACCATTTATATATTGTCTCAGTCATGTATAATAGCATGGAACAAAATATAGATCCTTTGGACACTCCACAAGAAATCTACCAAGTTGATTTCTCTTTGGGCTCATTAGTGACTGCTCTTTGAGTCTGACCATTTAACCAGTTCTAAATTCACCTCATCTCCTAATCCATAAATCTCCATATTTTCCACAAAAATATCATGAGAGATTGTTATCAATGTCATGCTGAAATCTAAAAAATGGTAACTTTGGAATTCACTTGATCTATCAGTCTAATAACCTCCTCTGAAAAAAATTTAGTTTGGTCTGGTGTAACTTGTTGAAATTACGTTGCCTCCATGTGATAACTGCTTTCTTTTCATTATATATCATTTCCAAAATTTGGTCAGAAATCAAAGAAAAACTAATTTATTTTTCTGGTTCAGTTTTCTTCCATTTTTTCAAAACTGGATCATTTGCCCTTTTCCAACTCTATGATGCTTCTTCCATTCCCCACGCTCTTCCAGAGATCCCTGACAATGCAGTAAATTAATGGATCATTTCACAAGTATTATATAACATTGTTCTCCTGGACTAGGTAATTTAGACATATCAAGGGCAGCTAGATACTCTTTTAATATCCCTTATTTTTCCAAGATTTTAGTCCATTTAGAGCATTTTGTCCTTGGTCAGTCAATGAAGATTTGTTAAATGCTTGCTATGCTAAGTTCTAGGGATATGAAGGAAGAGACTTACCATCTTGACATTTCTTTGGGCCCATTAATGACTATAAGACTGTCTTCTCTCAAGGAACTTATAGTCTAATGAGGAAGATAACATGCAAAAAACTACATACAATCAAATGATATACAGAATAAGAGATAATCAGTGAAGAGAAGGCACTAGCATTAAGAGGGATTGGAAAAAGCTTCCTATAGAAGGTGGGGTTTGAGCTGGAATTTGTAAGAAGCTGTGGAAGGCCAAAAGGAGGAAATAAGGAAGGAGAGTGTTCCAAGCATGGAGGACAGACAGGGAAAATGTTTGGAGTCAGGAGATGAATCTTCTTGTATGAGGAACAGCAAGGAGACCACTGTCACAAGACCACAGAATATGTGGGAAGTGTAAGATATAAAAAGATTGAAAAAGTAGGTAGGAGTTCAGTGAACTACAAAAAAAGGATTTTTTTATATTTATAAATATATTATAGGGGCAGCTAGGTGGCACAGTGGATAGAGCACCAGCCCTGAAGTCAGGAGGACCTGAGTTCAAATCTGGTCTCAGACACTTAACATTCCCTAGCTGTGTGACCCTGGGCAAGTCACTTAACCCCAACTGCCTCATCAAAAAGCAATATATATATATATATGTATATATATGTATATATATATATTATGTATATTTATATATCCTGTCCAAGATTATTCTTCCTGACAAATTGATGCTGTTTAGTCATTTGCAGTTGTGTCCAAATCTTCATGATCACATTTGAAGTTTTCTTGGCAAAATATTGGAGTAGTTTGCAATTCCTTCTGAAGCTTATTTAAGTATGAAAAAACTGAATTAGCAGGCTTAAACGACTTGCTTAGGGTCACACAGGTAGTAAATGTCTGAGACCAGATGTAAACTCAGATCTTCCTGACTCCAGATCCTGCACTCTATCCACTGCATTACCTAGATGCTCTTGATAAATACAGTACTGAAATAAGAATAGGGCGATTATGAGTTTTCACCTTCATTTGTTGTTGTTCAGTTTCCAATTTTTCAAGTGACAGCATGGACCATAATATTCCAGGGCCTTCTATATTCTACTCTTTAAGTCTATCCAAGTTCATGTTCATGTTTCTACATCACTGTATTATTTCTCTAATCTTCTGCCATCTCCTTTTCCTTCTGCTTTCAATCTTTCTCAGCATCAGGGTCTTTTCCAATGAGTCCTGACTTCTCATATGGCCAAAATATTTAAGCTTCAACTTTAGTATTTGACTTTCCAATGATTAGCCTCAATTAATTTCTTTAACTATTGACTAATTTGACCTCATTGCTGTCCAAGGGACTCAAAAGTATTCTATACCACCACAATTTAAAAGCATCAATTCTGTAGTGCTTAGCTTTCCTTATAGTCCATCCAACTCTCACAGGTACATTGCTACTGGAAAAACCATTATATGGCCCTTTGTCAGAAAGATATTATGCTGTCCAGATTTGCCACAGTTTTCTTTGCAAACATCTTTTTATTTCATGGTTGAAGTTGCCATATGAAGTGATCTTTGAACCTAAGAATATAAAATCTGATCCTGCTTCCATTTCTTCTCCCTTTATTTGCCAAGAAATGATGGGAAATGTTCCCTTGATATCTCTAATTTTCTTGAAGAGATCTCTTTTGTTTCCCATCTTATTGTTTACTTCTATTTGTTTGTATTGCTTATTTAAGAAAACTTTTTTTAATCTCTCCTTGCCATTCTCTGAAATTCTGCATCCAGTTAGATATATTTTTTCTTTTCTACTTTACCTTTCCTTTTCCTTCTTTCTTCAGCTATTTGTAAAGCCTCATCAGATAGCCATTTTGCTATCTAGCTTTTCTTTTTTCTTTGGAATGTTTTTGTTGCTGCCTTTTCTACTATGT
Organism: Myrmecobius fasciatus; assembly: GCA_023553655.1. NCBI lineage: Eukaryota > Metazoa > Chordata > Mammalia > Dasyuromorphia > Myrmecobiidae > Myrmecobius > Myrmecobius fasciatus. The sequence goes on along the minus strand of JAJPUD010005963.1, from coordinate 35,624 downwards.
TACAAAACTTCGTCCATAGTTCTTCAAGTACTCTACCAGATCTAATCCCTTAAATCTATTCATTACTTCTACTTCATATTCATAAGGAGTGTTATTTAGTTCATACCTATATGGTTTGGGAGTTTATCCTACTTTCTTCAACTTGTCTGAATTTTGCAATAAGAATCTCATGATCTGATCCACAGTCAGTTTCAGGTCTTTTAATTGATTGTAGAGAGCATCTCCATCTTTTTTCTGCAAAGTATATAATAACTCCTTTTTTTTTTTTTTTTTGGCTGAAGCAATTGGGGTTAAGTGACTTGCTCAGGGTCACACAGCTAGTACATATTAAGTGTCTGAGATCAGATTTGAACTCAGGTCCTCCTGAATTCAGGACTGGTACTCTATCCACTGTACCACCTAGCTGCCCCTTGCAAAGTATATAATCAGTCTAATTTCTATATTGATTATCAGTGATGTCTGTATTTAGAGTTGTCTTTTGGGTTGTTGAAAAATATTGTTAGTTGTGACCAGAGAGTTATTTTGGCAAAACTCTATTAGTCTCTGCCCTGCAAGGCCAAACTTGCTTATTATTCCAATTCTCTTTTGATTTCCTAATTCAGCATTTCATACTTATGACAAAGGTGACATTGGGGGTGGTGTTATTTCTGGAAGATGTTGCAAGACTTCCAAGCACTGAGCAACTTTATCCTCTTCAACATCAGTGGTTGGAGCATAGACTTGTATTTGTATGATGCGGAATAGTTTGTCTTGAATTTGAGCAGATATCATTCTATCATTTTTAACATAAATTGCCAAGAATTCAAACTGTACTGCAGAGAGCACAATTCCATTGGAATGGCCACATTGTTCAAATGCTAAATATATGTTTGCAAAAAAAATTATGGAGAACTCACACAGGGCAAACACTCACAAGGTGGTCAGAAAAAAAAATATGAGGACACTCTCAGGGTCTGTCTTAAGAACTTTAGAATTGATTGCATGACATGGGAGACACTGGCACAGGAGCGCCCAGCATAAAGTGATTTCATCACAAAAAGAGCTGTGCTCTATGAGCAAAACAGAATTAAATTAGCCCAGAAGAAATGCAAAACATGCAAAATTAGAGAAGATACCCTAAAAGTTCATATGGACTAGTTGTGTCTGATCTGTGGCAGAGAACTCCAAGTTCAGATTGATCTGATCAGTCAGTTGGACATACTGAAGCCCAACTCTAACATACTGCTATCATTTAACATTTTACATGATCCTATTTGAGAACAGCCTTGTCAATATTGCTTTTTTTACTCTACTATGAGATTATTGCATTTCTTCTAAGGAATTCTTGGCCACAGTAGTATATATATAGTGATCATCTGAATTAAATTCACCATTCCCATTTTTTGAAGTTCATTGATAACCAAGATTTAGGATGTTTAATGTAAAGTGTTTAATCTTTCCATCTCCTAAGCTAGCTGGTGAGTTCTTTGAAGACTCACATGGTTCTCTTTAGACCTGTCATCCTTTTCCTCCTCCTAGTTTGATGTGTATGTAATCTTTTATGATCTTATATAAATATCACTTTTATTTCTTTTTCCATTGATCATCACTCAAATGCTCTCTACAATGTCTCCCAATTATTGATTCCTGAATTTTCTCATATGAGTATGTCATCATTCAACTGAGACACTCTCTTCAGTTTACCAATGATTTCTTAATTTTCAAAATACAGTAACCTTTTCTTAATTATTATTTCTCTGAGCTACTTTGAAACATTGGTACTATTGCCCTCCTCCAAGACACTTCTCCTCTGTGGATTTTCATGAAACAGTTCTTTCTGGCTGCTCCTTCTTGGTTGACATTGTTATATTGCCAATCATGTCTTGGGCTTCTTTTCTTCATTCTCTAAACTTTGTCTATGATTTTATTAGCTTCAATTATCACCTTAAGGTTTATGATTATGAAATGATATAAATCCAGTCTTCTCTTTTTGCAGCTTCCAAAATCATCAAATTTTTATTTTCAACTGGATATTCTATAAGCATCTCAAACTCAATATAGCCAAAACAGAACTTCATCTTTCCCCTTAAACCCATCCCTCTTCTTGAAATCTGGTGATATGAGAATTGTGATCAGGTCTTTGATCAAATGAAACAGGAAAGGTTAAAGTGAGGCTTTTGTAACAGTCAATTAACATATTTATAAGGTGTCTATTCTGTTCTACTTGCCTTTTCCTAACGTCCCTATGTCTATGTCCAGCTACCACCATTCTTCCAGATACCTAAACTCACAAATTCACTTATGCTCAATTTTTCATTCTCCCCCATTCCCATAATAAATCAACCATAAAGCCTTATTTATTCTATCTTTACAATATTCCATGCGGTCATCTCCTCACTACCTACATGGTCACCATTCTAGCTCAGGCCATCACTTAAACTATTATAATAATCATTTATGTGATCTGTCTTTTCTCTAATCCAACCTTCATGGAGTTGCCAAAATATTAGCATAGGTTTAAGCTTTTTATTGCCCTATTCAAGAAACTCCCACGATTTATTTTTGTCCTTAGGATCAAATATAAATTTCTATTTGTCATTTAAAATCCATGAAAATATACCTACAGTTTATCTTCCCAGAATCATTATACATTACAACCTTTCATGCACTCTGTAGTTTAGACAAATTGCCCCATCTACTCTCCCTGAATTATAGTATTCTGTCCTATTCCTGTATTCCATTCCTGTACCTTTGCACAGGCTTTTCTTCATACCTGGAATGTACTTCCTCCCCACCTCTGCTCCTTGAAATTCCTAATCCCCTTCAGCTGCAGCACCTCCCACTACATGGGGATTTTTCCTGATCCCCATCCCCCATGTTTGGTGTGTATCCCCAGAAAGGATCTCATATTTTGCTTCTATACTTACTGTGTATACATGTTCTTTCCCCTGGTAGTATAAGATGCTTAAGGACAGCAGTTGTTTTAATATTGTCTTTGTATCACCTAAACCCAATAAAGAGTCTGTGAAGTCCAGAAAAAGGTAAATGACTTGTCCAAGATCACACAGTAAATAAGTGGCAGTATAAGGTCTATAGATGCTAAAGCAATGCTGTCCCCACCAGGAAACCCAAGGTAGAAATAAAAAATTAGTCATTTTCATAAGAGCAAGACTCTCAAGACCAAGAATAGAGGCACTGTGATTTTAAGGAAAGAAGAGAGGGAGATGTCCTACTGGATGTCTCTACCTCTTCACTTTCCTTGAAGGCCTAGAACCAACTCCCCAGGATTGTCCAGAATATTTCTATTCAAAGAGGAAACAGTGACTTCAGAAGATCAGTTCAGTCCAAAATCATACAGGTCCCTGCATTACCCACTATATTCTATTCCAGAATTGATAGATGCTCCTCCTTCCAGCTAGAATTAGCTACAGATCAGTGTGTACTGTTATCAAGGAAGCCTCAAGGTTTCAAAAGACTATAAACTATAGACCTCTGGCAGGGGACAGGAGCCTTACAGCACTCTTAGCAGACACACTTAAGAAAGTGGGAATCAGCACCAAGAGCCCAGAAAAGTAATATCAGGTCCAAATAGGGCCTGATCACCTCTACCCAAGAGTGTGGGAGGAAGCAGAGTCCAGGCATTAAGATCCAAACCAGGATCTAAGGTTCAAGATATGAGCAAATATTATGAAGAAACATTATAGGTGAAGAAGTGCTCAAGAAAAAATCCAGGAGCAATTTGGAGCTATGCTCAAAAAGTTATCAAACTATGCATACCCTTTGACCCAGCAGTGTTTCTATTGGGCTTATATCCCAAAGAAATCATAAAAGAAGGAAAGGGCCCCACATGTGCAAGAATGTTTGTGGCAGCTCTTTTTGTAGTGGCTAGAAACTGGAAACTGAATGGATGCCCATCAATTGGAGAGTGGCTGAATAAATTATGGTATATGAATGTTATGGAATATTACTGCTCTGTAAGAAACGACCAGCAGGATGATTTCAGAGAGGCCTGGAGAGACTTACATGGACTAATGCTGAGCGAAATGAGCAGAGCCAGGAGATCATTATACACAGCAACAACAATACTATATGAGGATCAGTTCTAATGGACATGACTCTCTTCAACAATGAAATGCTTCAAACCAGTTCCAATTGTTCGGTGAAGAGAGCCATATACACCCAGAGAGAGGGATGTGAAATGTGGACCACAACATAACATTTTCATGCTCTCTATTGAGGTTTGCTTGTATTGTATTTTCTTTATCGGATTATTCTTTCTCGTAGATATGATTTCTCCTGCACAAAAAATGATGCAATAACTATACATATATTCGATTTCTTAAGTATTCTAACATAATTATCATGTAGTGGATATCCTGCCATCTAGGGGAGGGGTGGGGAGTAGGGGGGAAAAATTTGTAACAGAAAGCTTTGTAAGGATTAATGTTTAGGAATTACCCATACATATGTTTTGCAAATAAAAAGTATTAATAAAAAAAAGAAAAAAAAAGAAAAAATCCAGAAAGAAGAGAATAATTCCATAATAACTATAATCAAAGCCTTAGGGAAGAAAATAATTTGAGTGTAAGGACTGCAGAACTACCTAGAAAAAAATAAAAGGATGCAAAAGAGAAAATGTAATAATAAGTGAAATGAAAGCTATGAAAAAAAGAGATTATGAGCATAGAAGAGAAAATGATAAAGCCTTCCAAAGAAAAGAATTTCCTGTAACTTAAAATATACCAAATCCCAAATAATGATTCTATAGGAGAGTAAGAAATATTAACATTAAATCAAAAAATTAGAAAAAATGTAAAGTGTATACGATCAAAAATCTGTCCTGGAAAAGTGATCAAGGAGAGACCTGGAAAAGCTCAGCTAGAATATTTCAAGATATCACAAATAAGAATTGACCACATATCATAGAATCAAAGGGCAAAGTATAAATAGAAAGATCCACTAATCATTCCTTGGAAGAAATTCCTACATGAGAACTACCAGGAATGTTATAGCCAAAATCTACAGTCAAATAAAACTGACTGCAAGCAGTTATGAAAAAAAAAAGAGTTCAAGCACAAAGACATTTTGCAGTCAGGTTCATACAAGTCCTAGCATTCACCACTATAAAGGAGAAGAAATCTTGGGATACAATATTCCAAAAGATAAAAGCTAAATATAACTATTCTATATAACAGTATTATCCTACATAAATAACTCTCCCTCAAGACCTGCTAGCTAGAGAGTCCCTTTAAAGGATTACAAGACCTTAAAAGTCACAGCCTCACTGCTCATTTAATTTCTATTTCATTGATTTAGCAGCAAAAAGATCATTAATGGCTTTGAAAAGAGCTGTTTCACAGTGTGGAAGAAATTAGGGCTTGACCCACACCTAACACCACATACCAAGATAAGATCTAAATGGGTTCATGATCTAGATATAAAGAGTGATATTGTAAGCAAATTAGAGGAACATAGGATAGTTTACCTCTCAGACCTGTGGAGATGGAATAAATTTATGTCCAAAGAAGATCTGGAACTCTTAATTGAACACCAGATAGATAATTTTGATTATATTAAGTTAAAAAGTTTCTGTACAAACAAAACTAATACAGACAAAATTGGGAAATCATCTTTACATTTAAGGGTTCTGATAAAGGGCTCATTTCTAAAATATATAGAGAATTGTCTCATATTTATAAGAATTCAAGCCACTCTTCAATAGATAAATGCTCAAGGGATATGAACAGACAATTTTCAGATGGAGGAATTAAAACCATTTCTTGTCATATGAAAAGGTGCTCCAAATCACTATTGATCAGAGAAATGCAAATTAAGACAACTCTGAGGTACCACTACACACCTGTCAGATTGGCTAAAATGACAGGAAAAGATAATGACGAATGTTGGAGGGGATGTGGGAAAACTGGGACACTGACACATTGTTGGTGGAACTGTGAACAGATCCAATCATTTTGGAGAGCAATTTGGAGCTATGCTCAAAAAGTTATCAAACTGTGCATACCCTTTGATCCAGCAGTGTTTCTATTGGGCTTATATCCCAAAGAGATCTTAGAGGAGGGAAAGGGACCCACGTGTGCACGAATGTTTGTGGCAGCCCTTTTTGTAGTGGCTAGAAACTGGAAACTGAATGGATGCCCATCAATTGGAGAATGGCTGAATAAATTATGGTATATGAATGTTATGGAATATTATTATTTTGTAAGAAATGACCAGCAGGATGATTTCAGAGAGGACTGGAAAGACTTGCATGAACTGATGCTGAGCAGTACCAGAGATCAATATACACAGCAACAACAATATTATAGGATGATCAATTCTGATGGACATAGCTCTCTGCAACAATGAAATGTCTCATACCAGTTCCAATTGTTCAATGAAGAAAGCCATATACACCCAGAGAGAGGGATATGAAATTTGGACCACAACATATCATTTCCATGATCTCTATCAATGTTTGCTTGCATTGAGTTTCCTTTCTCTGATATTTTTTGTTCACGTAGATACGATTGTTCTTGCACAGCAAGATAAGTATGGAAATATGTATGCATATATTCAACTTGTCAAGTATTTTAATACAATTAACATGTAGTGGACTTCCTGCTATCTAGGGGAGAGGAGGGGGCTGGGGGGAAAATTTGTAATGGAAAGCTTTGTAAGGGTCAATATTGAGGAACTACCCATACATATGTTATGCAAATAAAAATCTTTAATTAAAAAAAAAAGAAAGAAAAGAGCTGTTTCAGTTGAGATGCAGAGACAGAAATCAAACAAGAGGCTGAGAAGTAAGAGGGTAGTAAAAATGTGAAGGCAATGAATATAGATGGCTTTTGAGGGGAATTTTACTCTACAGGGGAAAAGAAAATAGGACAAGGGTTTGAAGAATAATAGGTCAAGAAAGATATTTTTAAAGAATAGTGGAGATATATACATCCTATAGGCAACAAAAAAATTGGAGAAGGAGAAAATGCAAATTAGGCAATGGGAAGAGATGATCTAAGGAGAAAGATAAGAGAAGAAGAGATCAAGGGCAGGAGATGGCATTGGCAAGAAGGGCCATCTTATCCTCTGAGACTATGCCAAAAGAGGTGGGGAATAAGGGCAATACTGAAATGGTTTGAAATATGGAATTGGATAGAAGAGATAGTTCTAGAAGGATAGTATCTTTTTTTCTATGAATTATGAGGTTAAGTTGTCTGCTGAAGGGTGGGTAGGAATTGGTATTGTAGGTAATTTGAAAAGAGATGAGAAAATTTGAATAGATATTGTGGTAGACAGGAAATTATGGTCAGTTACAGAAAATGTCAGATTCAAGAATGGTGGAAGTGAAACACTTGTGGTTAATGATATAATAAAGTCAATGATATGATAAAGTATGCATATGTTGGGAGAAGGGGTATGACACACTAATTAACGATCACCAGAAACCTCATTATGCTGTTTAATTCAATCTTGAATATACTCAATACCTTCATTTCTTTAGCATCCTCTCCCCTCTGATTGGAAAAGAGAGAAATTATCTTACTGTTATATTAATAACCAATTTAATAATTGGTATCTAGACTTTTCTTCTCAATTTCCTCAAGACCCAACTCTTGTTAAAGTCAATATCTGAAGGATATGGTGGACTGAGGACATTACCTTTGACCCTCAAGGAACATACTCTCCCATCTAGAAGACTTAAATTCCAGTCTGGGCAAGTTCTAAATCTGGAGATAGGAGCCCCTGTCCTTAGAGTTTCAGGTGGCCCAGTTCATGAAGGAGAAAACCAGCTAGAAGGAATCCTGTCCCCTGCCCAGATTGTTGGAAGTGGCTGATGTTCATAATCAAACTATGTTCTCAGCAGGAAGAGCTGAAAATTTTTAGCCCATCTCCCCTTTAAATGTCCACTAATCAGGGTTAAGTTTCACATGTCAAGAGAATTTCCTTTCAAAAGAGATTTAAAGTTTTCAAGATCTCCATTAAGCATTTCTAGTTACTGTGACACTAACCATTAATTTACTGATTACTGGCTAGCTTAATAAATTGATTATTAGTTGCCCCAAAACTCTGTCCCTAAGAGAGGGTGAAGGGTAAAGTATTCTTTTCCTAAAGCTTTCCTTTAGAGAGGGCAGGATCATTTTGCAGTTCATTCCGTATTCCACCTATACTCCTGCTTGGTTTTGTAATGCTTAGGGAGAAACTGAGGCAGTATCACATATTGGAGATTAGTTAATATTTTATTGATGTTAATTGAGAATTCAGAATCCATAGCTATGGATCGGGACTGCTGGGACTCTTGTCTCAAAGCACACAGTCTATTTAGAGTATAGACTGGCAAACATGCCAGCCGATTGGATCTCAAGTAAGTCCAGCAATTAGTAAGTTTGGTTTCAGGATTCTTATAGGACTCCAGGCTCTCTGGGGAATAAAGAGCTCAGGAGGCAGAAGGAGGGGTTGAGCACTGGAGGGGATTGGAGTTCCAGGAAAGGACTATCAATTCAGTTCTGACAGGTAGGGGGTGGAGGAAGTTTGGGGAGGAACTAGGAGATACTAAGTCTGAAGGCAAAAGATAAGGGGTATGTCGAGATGGACCATTTGTAGGTTTTATGACTCCTTTGGAAGCTAGCCCAATTATTCCTGATGGTCAGGAAGTGGGGGGTTGCTACTGAGGCAGAACAATTAAGGGAAACTGAAATAGCAATTGAGGAAAACTGAGACATGGAACTGTGGCACAACAGTTTCGACCCACAGAACAAAATATTCTCATATGGACACCCCTGATGTCTCTCCCCTTCTCTCTTTCCTCTTCCCTCTTACCATTTTCTAGCTTCCTCTTGTGTATTGTCTTCTCCCCCCATTAAACTGAAGCTTTTTGAGGGCAAAGACTGTCTTTTTCTTATTTGTATCCTTAGTGCTTAGCATAGTACCTGTACATAGTAAGTGCCAAATAAAAATTTCTTGAATACAGATACCTAAACTGAATATATCAGTCAATGAACTAAGAATGTAATCACAGTATTTGGTGTACAGGTGGTCATACATGATTAGGTTTTAAATATAAATAATTCTGTGGAACCTTTGCTTCCCTTATTTAATCACAAAATAGTAGTTATTAAGGAATTTTCCTATAACTCTGCAATATATGAATAATTCCTTAATGAATTTCAGAAGATTATAAGGCATCCATCATTAAATGAAAGACAGCTGACCACACAAAAAGTCTTTTATGTGGAAGAATCAGACATACTCCTGCTTCTAGGTATAAAAACAGAAATCAATTTGGAAGTTCATTAGTCCAGCAGAAAAGAGTTTCAGTTTGGAGTTCACCAATTCAATATCTGGAGCCAAAAGTAAAGAAACAGATCCCTGAGGGTAAATTACTCTTTGAGGGAAAGAAAGGACTTTTAGACTTTGTTTTCTTCACTCTGCCTAACCCTATTGTCCATGTCATCGGAGAGACTGTTTAGGAATCAATTTATCTCTCTGGTAGCAGAGATACATACTAATAATCAATAAATAATAAACTAATAATAAATAATAAATAAATAAACATCCATTATGTGCTGGGCTCTGTACCAAAAACAGACAAATTTCATAGAAAGACTGTCTCTTGAGGAAGGCAAGGGTAGCATCAGGAAACAGGAACTCTTTGGAGACAGAAACACCACCTATAAACTTAAGAAAAGATTCAATTCCAACTTTTCCGCTGATCAGATAGCTTACACTCAAGGGAAGCTTTATGGAGACTATAAAAGGCTTCCAGTATTAAGAATTGTGATTTATTTCTTTGCTACACAAAAGTCTTACATGTGTATCCTACTACCACTGAATATTATTTGAGCCCACCATTTCAATGGACTCTATGTATTTGTGGAAGAGCGTAACCCAGGCTTTTGGGGTGAGTCTTCTATATCAGTTGTCATTACTATCAACGATTGTTTAATGATTGACTAGAGGGAAGTGCAAAAGGGAAGGGTCATAGGTGGCAGTGTTAGGAGAATTGCCACTCACAAAAGCTATTCCTAGAACTTCCTTCTATATCCTTAATCTTCCAAATGTAAATCAAGAGAAACCAAAGAGAGGATATTATATGACCATCTGTCATTATGGAAATTCAAATATGTTCTAATATGGTCCAATAAAACACGTGAGGTCTTAAGGGCATATCTCACTTTATTGCATTTGGCAGATATTGCATTTTTTTTTAAACAAATTGAAGTTTTGTGGAAATCCCGCACCAAGCAAGTCTATCAGTGCCATTTTTGCAACAACATGGACTCACATTGTGTCTCTGTGTCATATTTTGGTAATTCTTGCAACAGTAAATTTTTTCATTATTATTATATGTGTTAGTATTATCTGTGATCAGTGATCTTTGATGATACTATTGTAACTGTTTTGGAGCACCAAGAACAAACCCCAGGTAAACTTAATCATAAAATGTTGTATGTGTTCTGACTGCTCTACTGTCTAGCTAGTTCCCCTGTCTCTCTCCCTTTCTTTGAGCATCTCTACTCCCTGAAATACAACAATATCAAAAAATATTACATAATCTTAGTTGAAAAAACAGTGGCAGGATTTGAGAAAATTGACTCCAATTTTGAAAGAAAGAAGTTCTACTGTGGGTAAAATGCTATCTAACAGCACTACACACTAGAGAGAAATCTTTCATGAAAGGAAGAAATCAATCAATATAGCAAACATTTTTCTTGTCTTATTTTAAGATATCGATACGGCAACCCCAACCTTCAACAACCATCACTCTGATCCTTCAGCAACCACTAACACAGAGGCAAGACCTTTCACTAGCAAAAAAAAAAATTACAATTTGTTGTAAGTTCAGCATTTTTAGCAAGAAAATATTTTAATTAAGATAGGTACATTACTTTTTAAGATATAATATTACTGGGACAGCTAGGTGGTGCAGTGGATAGAGCATCGGCCCTAAAGTCAGGAGAACCTGAGTTCAAATCTGGTCTCAGACACTTAACACTTCCTAGTTGTGTGACCCTGGGCAAGTCACTCAACCTCAATTGCCTCAGCAAAAAAAAAAAAAAAAAAAAGATATAATACTACTTCACACTTAATGGACTACAGTGTCATATAAGTAAAATTATACACACTGGGAAAAGAAAAAAATTCATGTGACTCCCTTTATTTTGATATTTGCAGTGGTCTGGAACCAGTCACAATATCTTTGAGATACGTCTTTATGTGACCAAGCAGTTGCTTTACTTAAGCAGTTGCAGTAAGATGCATTATGATCCTGGCTTCCCACTTCTTCCATTGTCTGCAAAGGCACATTCTCAGTAAAAGATTGTTCATTCAGGTCAGAGAGGCAAGTAGTCTCTCTAATCCCTCCATGCTTTGCCATTTTTTCCAGGATATCTCTGGCTCATGATTGAGTTCTGGTATCTCTTCTGAGGCTTGCTCCCAACTTCCCTAGTCACTAGAAGCTAACCTCTGACCTGACCCTTGTGAGGGAAGAAGAGAATGGTGTCTTAGAAGGAGATACTAGAAGACTTCAGACCCTTTTCTACTTCTTCTGAATGTGGGAAATTATAGGAAAAGAGACAATTAAATACCTCACCCAATCAGTGCATCTGTACTCATCTTGATCCACTCAACCTGGACTAGATGGGGCCTTGAAGGCCAGGGTATGGTGAAATGTGTATAATCTCATAGATCTTTAGAAAAGTCCCTCTTACAGTTTAAATCCCCAAGTCAAATTTTAAGTTTTTAAGGTTTCTGAAGAATGATTCCCTTCCCTTGTCTCCCAGTTGTCCCTTTGACCAAAAACTGAGAATCTTTCTCTCCACGACTGATACTTTTCTGGTGGCAAACTAGGTCATCCATTATCTCAGTTCCTTAGTCGATGAATGGATATTGCCTCAGACAAACTGAAACTGGGGGAAGAACTTAATTTAAAAAGGCCAGCGGTGACCCACTGAATTCTATACTATCACTAATCATCTTTACTTTTATCTCACTCTTGAATTCCATTGACTCTGGAGAAAAGAATGAGGTTGATTTTGTGTAGCTCTGCCTCACTTAAATTTAATTACACATATGTCAAGACATCACCTTCCTGTTGTCATTGCTCCTTTTTAAGAACCAAGAAGGAACAACAAAAATCATTTTGTGGTTTAAAAAACCTCTGTGTTACTGTAACTTAAATAAAGATACAACTTTTCTTGATTTATATGTGTTCATGTTCTTGAAGACAAGGACCATTTCATTTTTGGTTCTGTGTCCCCAGTGCCCATTACAAAGACCAGCATTCAGTACTAAATATATGTTGGAATGTAGTGGACTTTCTGACATCTGGGGAGGGGAGGGGACTAGGGGTGAAAATTTGTAATGGAAAGCTTTGTAAGGGTCAATGTTGAAGATCTACCCATACATATGTTATGCAAATAAAAAGCTTTAATAAAAATACATAAATAAATATATGTTGAAAATTGAATCTATGGGGCAGCTAGGTGGCGCAGTGGATAGAGCACCAGCCCTGAAGTCAGGAAGACCTGAGTTCAAATCTGATCTCAGGCACATAACATTCCCTAGCTGTGTGACCCTGGGCAAGTCACTTAACCTCAATTGCCTCAGCAAAAAAAGCAAAAAAAAAAAAAGAAAAAGAAAATTGAATCTATCAACAAGAATTTATTAAGTTCCAGAAGTTGTGCCAGCCTTTATCTGAATAGATTAGCAGGAGGGAGAGAGAAGGAGAGAAACAGAGAGGAGGAGAGAAAAGGAGAGGAAAGGAGAAGAACAGGAGAGGAGAGGAGAGAGGAGGGGAAAGGAGAGGAGAAACAAGAGGAGGGGAAAGGAGAGG
>JAJPUD010005963.1:0-22803 GCA_023553655.1 Myrmecobius fasciatus | reverse complement strand
AGAGGAGGGGAAAGGAGAGGAGAAACAAGAGGAGGGGAAAGGAGAGGAGAAACAAAAGGAGGGGAAAGGAGAGGAGAGAAGGAGAGAGGAGAGGAGAGGAGAAGAGGAGAGGAGAGGAGAAAGAAAAAAGGAGAGGAAAGTGAGGAGGAAAGAGGAGAAGAGAAGGGAGGGAGGAGAGGAGAGAGGAAAAGAGAAGAGAAGAAGAAAAGAGAGGAGAAGAAGAGAAGAGGAAAAGAGAAGTGAAGAAGAAAAGAGAGGAGAAGAAGAGGAGAGAAGAGAGGAGAGAAGAAGAGGGGAGAAGAGTAGAGAGGAGAGGAGAGGAGAAGAGAAGAGGGGAGGAGAAGAGAAGAAAAGAAAGGAGAAAAAAAGCATCTTGCATTTTTTGCCTATGATTGCTGAATATATTCCAGGTCACATTTATAACATAATGGTAAACCTTTTGAGCCTAAGGAAAATTTCAGTTCCTACTGAAATTGTGAATATATATATTTAAAGAAAGCAAAAAGGGCCTGAAGCACTATTTGACTCTTGCTGATTTCTATGCAAAAGATCAACAAGGGCCTGAAACACTATTTAGCTCTTGCTGATCTCTATAGAAAAGGTAGACTGCCAAAGAAATGAGAAAGAATGTAAACTGCCTTTAAGGATTAAAATAGAGGCAGATGTAAAATGAGCTTTTAATTAAAAAAAAAAATAGTTCACTTAAGTAAGAATGGCTCTTAATGGATCTGTAGACTACCCACGTGAAAAGGTCAATGTTAATGGATTCAAAGATGAATAATCTATGGAAGAAATCATGTTGTCTGACCCTGAGGATTTTCTGGAGAATTTATTAAAATTGGAGACTGTAAAACAGAATGATATGGGTAATCACGTTTGGGAGCCATATTTCAACCCTGCTCATGTCCCTTTCTCCAGGAGTATTTTTTAGTGAAGTGGCCTGGGGGAATAATTGATGAGAGAATGGATTTTTAAGGAATTTGTAGCTGCAAAAGAAATGTAAATAACAGGGAAACAAAACTTTAGAACAAAGATCTGATCCAACCAATCTGGAGAGCAATTTGGAACTATGCCCAAAGTGCTTTAAAACTGTGTATACCCTTTGACCCAGGATCTGTATCCCAAGGAAATCTTAAAGGAGGGAAAAGGACCCATATGTGCAAAATTTATGTAGCATCTCCTTTTGTGGTAGAAAAGAATTGGAAAATGAGTAGATGCCATCAATTGGGGAATGTCTGAATAAGTTGTGGTATATGAAGGTAATGGAATATTATTGTTCTATAAGAAATGATAAACAAGCTGATTTTAGAAAGGCCTGGAAAGAATTACACGAAATGATGTTGAGAGAAACAAATAGAACCAGGAATACATTGTACACAGTAACAGCAAGAATGTGCAATGATCAACTATGAAAGACTTGGTTCTTTTCAGTGGTTCAGTGATCCAAAGCAATCCCAGGAGACTTTGGATAGAAAATACCATCTGGATCCAGAAAAAGAACTATGGAGATTGAATGTAAATCAACACAAGATAGTTTCACTTCTTTTTTCTGTTTTTTTTTTCCTCTCCTATGGTTTTTCCCTTTTGTTCTGATTTTTTCTCCAGGCATGATTCATAAAGCAATGTGTATTAAAAATAAATAAATGGGAAACAAAACAAAACAAAAAAAGGACAAAGATGAATGAGAGCAATGGGGGAAAGTGTTTTAGAACATCTATCATTTGAAGAATTATATCAACGGGGAGAGTTTAGGGATGATTTAATTAATGCTCTTGAAAATCAGATTAATAAATTGAAAGAGTCAGATGGGGATCCCACTTTATCCCTTTTCAGGTGGATGGGAGAATCTTGCACACTTGGTCCCATAATGACAAATTCTCTCTACAACCCAGTTCCTTTATGATGGACAGAAAAGGAGATTGTGAATTTGCTTAAGGAGATAGGTTTGATGGATAAATCTATTATGCCCCACTTCTTCTACACTTCTTATCATTTCTTATGGCCAGCCTACTTCAGTTACAATTATCATGCTTTTTGGCTGATGTGCCCCATATGAAGCAGATAGTACAGGTATCATTCCCCCATTTTACAGATAAAAAAACTGAGAGAAGTGACTGAATTGGAGATCACATAGAAAATTAGTTACAGAGCCCAAATTAGAGCTCAGAGCTCCTAACTACTGGTCACAAGCACCTTGTACTACATCACACTATTGCTCCAAGGCTCTCCTCAAAGAAAGCCTTATATTTTTCCATTATGAGGAGGATTGCTAATCCTTCTCCTTCTATATCCTAAAAAAATAATTAATTCCTTCTTTCAGTCCCTGGAATTCTCTTCTCATCATCTAAGAGCTCTTTGATCACTGTTAACCCCTGGATGTCCTAGCATCACTCAGTTCTTCACTACCAAGCATAACCCTCCCCATCAAACCTCTTGGCCTTCATTCATTTAAAACAGACCTGATGGACTCTTTAGGTGGGACCATGGAAGCTACTATGACAGCTGGAGGCAAACTCTTTGGGGAAGGAAGGAACAACAAGAAAAAATGGGGTGTTTCCCAAAGGTGGAGTGTGACTAGGAAAAAATTGATAAGAATTCAGACAGCAAACCACCCCCAAATGTCGCTCCCACCCTTCATTCAATTCCCTTTCAGCCCAGACTTTGCAAAACTAGAAACATTACAAAGATCTCACTCTACCCAGCCCAAGGGAACCTTAGAGTTGGTGCAAGAACTAGGAGGGAGCTTAGATTTCTCAGTTCATCTTTACTAACAAAAAAAGAAAATTGAGGCTCAGAGAGATTAGAAGAGCTGGGGCTCCCATGGGATCCACATCTTTTACCAAGAGATCAACCTGTGTGTACTGTTTCATGCTCTACAAATATAGTTGCTCATAAACTTTATCACCCTTTTGAGCTGTGTTTTCCATATCCCAAGTAGAAAAGTTTTACATAAGGGACCCACATGTGCAAGAATGTTTGTGGCAGCCTTTTTTGTAGTGGCTAGAAACTGGAAACTGAATGGATGCCCATCAATTGGAGAGTGGCTGAACAAATTATGGTGTATGAATGTTATGGAATATTATTGTTCTGTAAGAAACAATCAGCAGGACGATTTCACAGAGGCGTGGAGAGACTTGCATGAACTGATGCTGAGTGAAACGAGCAGAACCAGGAGATCATTATACACAGCAACAACAATAATACATGATGATCTACTCTGATGGACATGGCTCTCTGCAACAAAGAATTGTCTCAAACCAGTTCCAATTGTTCAGTGAAGAAAACCATATACACCCAGAGAGAGGGATATGAAATATGGACCACAACATAACATTTTCATGCTCTCTATTGATGTTTGCTTGTGTTGTGTTTCCTTTCTCTGATTTTCTTTTTTTTTCTTTTTCTTGTAGACAGGATTTTTCTTGCACAACTTGTCAAGTATTTCAACATAATTAACATGTAGTGGACTTCCTGCCATCTAGGGGAGGGGAGGGGACTGGGGGTAAAATTTGTAATGAAAAGCTTTGTAAAGATCAATGCTGAGGAACTACCCTTACATATTTTATACAAATAAAAAGCTTTAATAAAAAAAATAAAAAAGAAAAAAAAGAAAAGTTTTCCATATAGAGTAGTAGATCAGTGGAAGAGGATAGGATCACAGGACAAACTAGGCAATAACTATAGTAATCTAGTGTTCGACAAACTCAAAGACCCCAGCTTTTGGGATAAGAGCTCACTATTTGACAAAAACTGCTGGGAAAGTAAGTTGGAAACTAGTCTAGAAGAAATTAAGGCTTGGCCCACACCTAACACCACATACCAAGATAAGATCTAAATGGGTTCATGATTTAGACATAAAGAGTAATATTATAAGCAAATTAGAGGAACATAGGATAGTTTACTTTTCAGACCTGTAGAGAAGGAAGGAATTTGTGTTCAAAGAAGAACTAGAATGCTTAATTGAACACCAGATAGATAATTTTGATTATATTAAGTTAAAAAGGTTTTGTACAAACAAAACTAATGCAGACAAGATTACGAGTGAAGCATCAAATTGGGAAATCATCTTTACATTTAAGGGTTCTGATAAAAGCCTCATTTCTAAAATATATAGAGAATTGTCTCATTTATAGGAATTCAAGCCATTCTCCAATTGATAAATGGTCAAAGGATATGAACAATTTTCAGATGAAGAAATTGAAATTATTTCTAGTTATATGAAAAGTCAGTATTGATCAGAGAAATGAAAATTAAAACAACTCTGAGATACCACTACATACCTGTAAGACTGGCTAAGATGACAGGAAAAGATAATGATGAATGTTGGAGGGGATGTGGGAAAACTGGGACACTGATACGTTGTTGGTGGAATTGTGAATGGATTCAACCATTCTAGAGAGCAATTTGGAACTATGCTCAAAAAGTTATCAAACTGTGTATACCCTTTGACCCAGCAGTGTTGGGCCTATATCCCAAAGAGATCTTATAGGAGGGAAAAGGCCTCATGTATGCAAAAATGTTTGTGGTAGCCCTTTGTGTAGTAGCTAGAAACTGGAAACTGAATGGATGCCCATCAATTGAAAAATGGCCAAATAAATTATGGTATATGAATGTTATGGAATATTATTGTTCTGTAAGAAACAACCAACAGCATGATTTCAAAGAGGCCTGGAGAGACTTGCATGAACTGATGGTGAAATGAGCAGAAACCAGGAGATCATTATAAACAGCAGCAACAAGACTATATGATGCTCAATTCTGATGGATGTGATTCTCTTCAACAATGAGATGTTTCAAACCAGTTCCAATTGTTCAATGATGAAGAAACCCATATACACCCAGGGAGAAGCCTGTGGGATCTGAGTGTGAACTACAATATAGCATTTTCATGTTCTCTATTGATGTTTGCTTGCATCTTGTTTTCCTTCTCAGGTTTTTTTCTTGTAGATCCAATTTTTCTTGCACAGCAAGATAATTGTATAAATATGTATACATATATTCAATTTGCCATGCATTTTAACATAATTAACATGTATTAAACTTCCTGCCATCTAGGGGAGGGGTTAGGGGGAAGAAAGGAAAAATTTGTAACAGAAAGCTTTGCAAGGCTTGTGTTGAAAAATTACCCCTGCATGTGTTTTGCAAATAAAAAGCTTTAATAAAAAAATAATGAAAAGTTTTCCATGTATAGCTGGACAGAAGGCTATGCATTGTTTTCTGTATGATTTCAACTATCCTTCCAAAATTGTTGTACTCAATAATAAATCCACCAATTAGTACATCAATGTGCCCATTTTCCCCACAGCCCCTCCAATTTGCCATATTCTTTTTTTGTTATCAGATTTGTCAATCTGATCAGTATGAGGTATAACCTCACAATTGCATTTCTCTAATTATTAGTGATTTTAAAAGTATTTTTCCCCTCTGGCTATAGGTACCCTTAGTTTCTTCCTTTGATAGCTGCTTATGCCATTTATCAATTGGGAAATGGCTTTTATTCTTATAAATTTGACTCAGTTCTTCATATATTTTCAAAAAAAGACATTTATCAGAGAAATTTGCTTTAAAGATTTTTCCTAGTTATGTGTTTCCGTTTTAAGCAGTCTTTTATTGGATTTGTTTGTGCAAAAACTTTTAAATTTTATGTAGTCAAAATTGCCCATTTCATCTTCCATAATCCTCTCCCATCCCATTTCCCACACACCTATACTTGCCCCTTCCTGACCCCTTACAAAGTAGCACAACCTTCCTTCCTTTTTTCTATCTAATAAGAGAGCAAGCAAACCTCTTTTCCTCTAGCCATCTAGTAACACTGGCCTCTTTACTGTCCATCTCCCAATTCCAGGAACTTTTATGGACTGTTCCCTAGGGATTCCTAGAACATTCTTCCTCTTCATTCCTATGTCCTGGTTTTCCTGGCTTCCTTCAAGTCTCAAAGAAAATTCTACCTTCTACACAAAAGCTTTCCCAGTCTTTAATGCTGTTGTCTTCCCTCTGTTCATTTGTCTCCTATTTATCATGTATATTATTGCTCATGTCCAACTCCTCATAACCCCATTTGGGGCAAAGATACTTCAGTGGTTTGCTATTTTCTTCTCCAGCTCATTTTGCAGATGCAGAAATTGAAAGAAACAGGGTGAAATCCAGGATCCCATGGCTATTGTCAAAGGTCAAATTTTAACTCAGGAAGATGAGTCTTCCTGACCAAACCCAATGTTCTATCAATGTGCCATCGACTTAACCTATTTATCATGTATAAAACTCGCTTGTGTGTTGTTGTTTGCCTTGCTCTTCTCCCCCCCCCCCCAATTAGACTGTGAGTTCCTTAAAGGCAGGGACTATATGCTTTTGTCTTTATATTCCTAGCACAATGCTTGACACATAATAGCTGACTGCCTCAATTTTCTTCTGTGAAGAAAGCAAATGACTTATACCATAGAATCACTAAAATCTTTTTCACTTTCAACATTTTATGTTCGATGTTCTACCATCCCTGATAGCCTATGAACACGGTTTAAAGGTCTCTTCTAGTTTTAACATTCTACATTATAAGATCCCTTTCTACTCTAACATTTTAAAAGTTCTAATGGCCCTTCCTATTCTGATAGTCTTCCAATGTACCTTTCTGCTATGGCATTATATATTTTAAGACTTGTCCTAATCCTAACATTTTATGTTAAAAGGTCCTTTCCAATTCTGACATTTTACATCACAGCTTCCAAGACATTTTACATTGTAGTTGTAGCTCTTAACTCCAAAAGTCTATTTTCCAAGATTCTGTCAAGCTCTAACTTTCTTTATTCTCTGTTCTAAAATCACTTTTCACTCTTGACACTTTATATTCTATAGAGGAGTGTATGAAGTGTTTTAGGAAGACTAGTACCTCTGGTTTGTGGGTTTGCCAAGCTCTTTTCATGATTGTTTATCTATTTTCCATGTCCACTTGCCACCCAATTCTCATCTGTGACTCCAAGAAGGTGTAACACGAATAGTGGTCACACCCTAGAAAAACCATCTATATAGACAAGCTAGATTAAAAAGATAACTACAGGCATCAAACCCATTGGATTGGGGTGGGGGGGAGGATGTCTACTCCAAGTATGTGAAGACTTCTCCCGGTAGAGCAGATGAGAACAATTTGGTCTAATGACCATGAAGGCAACTGAAGCAGGAGCTGGGCAGTACTTAAAACTTGGTCAGACACTGAAGATGCTAAAGTCATACACTGCATCCTGACCATCACTGATCATCTTGACTTCATCTGGACTTCAGTGACTCAAGGCATCAGCCCATGGTGTCATTGGTCCTCTTCAAAACAAAGAACAACAAAATATTCTATATTCCCTTCCTGCTCAGACATACTATGTCCCAAGGACCCTTATGTGTCTAGTACCCTGTGGTTTAAAGTTCCTTCCAGTTCTAACATTCTAAGTTCTAAGGGCCCATTCTAGTCTGACATTCTGTGTTCTAAGTTTTTTCTTACTCTGAAATTCCATGTTCTAAGGTCTTTTCCAATTCTGTGTTCTAAATCTGTCCCGCTTTGATATTTTATGTTTTAAATTTCCTTCCAGCTCTAAATCCCATGCTTCCTCCAATAATCCTCATTATTTCCTTCCAGGTTATAGAGATATGGCACTTGTCCATGCCTGACTTCTGGCATATCCTATGAACTTGAGATGCATTCCTTCCAAGGTGTTGGAAGCTCTGCAGTGACCTTTCTACCCCTGCTTCTATGAGACAAGATGTAGGGTTGTGGGATGGAAAATAGGGTTGGGGAGGAGATACTGGTGTGTAAGAGTATAGAAAAGGAGATACCCACATCCTAATCAAAAGGTGGCAAAGTGTAGTGCAAAGAATGCTGGACTCAACAAAGTCAAATACTAATTTTAGAACCAAAGCCTCTTTCAACCTTTTCAAATTTTCATTTTCATATAAATTGTATAATTATATGACTCAAATGTATATGTGTATTACATGTACATATATATATATACATAAATACAAATATATTTGTATTAGTGGATGCTCTAAAAATTTTTACTGATAGGGTCTGTAGTCAAAAAAGTTTTGAAGTGCATCAATCTAGATTGTTATTAGAATATATTAACTTTTTGTCCCTACAGCCAAGTTTTTCTTTATCTGGTCCATCTTCCCTATACAGAATCTTTATCCTAATACAAAATTCTGACCATGTCCCTCTTCCATTCAAAGACCTTCACTGCTCCCTGTTACCTACCAAATAAAATTTAAAATGGTTGATCCTGGCAGTCAGGGCCTCCCACACTCAATCTCCATCATACTTCCCTAGTTTCACACTACTCCAGCCAAATTTGACTCTTTTTCATCCCCTATTCTCATTCTGCTCTCTCCTGTCTCTGAGAGGCCTGTGCTCACAACCTCCATCCTCACTAGAATGAACTCTTCTTCCTCCCATCCCAGACACTACTCACCTGTTGAAGTTCCCACTTCTCTTCAAAGCTCAAAACAGATGTGGCCCCTACAAAAATCTTTTCCCCCACTTAAACATGAACTTGTAAGCTCCTTGAAAATAAAACCTGTTTTC
Source organism: Myrmecobius fasciatus (assembly GCA_023553655.1). Classification (NCBI taxonomy): domain Eukaryota; kingdom Metazoa; phylum Chordata; class Mammalia; order Dasyuromorphia; family Myrmecobiidae; genus Myrmecobius; species Myrmecobius fasciatus. The sequence continues at coordinate 14,240 of JAJPUD010005963.1, read as the reverse complement.
TGACTACCTTTAATCTCTGGGGCTTAGCTCAGGAGAAATGCATGGGGCAGACCCAACAAACATTTGTTGAATTGTAGAATCACAAAAGATTTCCAAAATCAAGTCTACAAACATTTATTAAACACTATGTACCAGGAATTGTATTAAGAAAGGTAAAAACAACCCATCTGCATATTCAATGGGGGAAAAAACACAAAAGTAACTAGGACAAACAAGACATGTGCAAACTAGTTATAAGGTAATATGGAAGAGAAAGATGCTAGAAGCTGGGAAAAGCCCTCCTACAGAGGATGGGATTGGAGCTGGGTGTTAAAGGAGGTCAGGGAAGCCAAGAAACAGCTGTTAGAATGAGAGCATCCTAGGCATGGGGATAGCCAGTGTAAAGACACAGAGATGGCAAATGGAGTGTTGTGTGTGCAGAGCAGCAGATAGGTGAATATAACTGGATTGTAGCATGCATAAAAGGAAAAGCAAGGAGGATCTTTACATATCAAGCAAAGGACTTTCCATTTGATCCTGCAGGTGCAGGTATTAAGTAGGCACTGGATTCTATTGAATAGGGGAATGGCATAATCAGACTTTAGAAAAATTATTTGGAGAGTGAGTGGAGGATGGATTGGAGTATGGAGGGATCAGGCAGACCAATTAGGAGTTATTGTAATAGTCCAAGTGAGAAGTGATGAGACCCTGAAATGGAGGGTACTTGTATAATTAGTGAGAAGACAAATGTGAGGGATCTCAAGAAGGAAAAAATTGACAAGATTTAGCAAAGGATTAGATATGTAGGGGAAATAACATCATTCTTTTCATGACCTCATTTGGGATTTTCTTGGCAAAGATATTGAAGTGGTTTTCCATTTCCTTCTCCAGATCATTTTACAGATGAGGAAACTGAGGTAACCAGGGTGAACTGACTTTCCCAAATTCACACAGCTAGTAAGTGTTCAAGGTTGGAGTTGAACTCAGGAAGATGAGTCTTTCTGGCTACAGGTACAGTGCTCTATTCACTGGGCCACCTAATTGCTATTTCATTGATATCTTTGTTTATATATCATGTTCACTTCCCAAAATATCCCCTTCTTTTCTCCCCACACAGAAAGCTATCCTTGTAACAAAGATTAAAAAGGAAAAAAGGCAGTTAACAAAATCAATCAATAGCAATCAAGTCTAACAATATAATATTCCTCTCTCAAACCCCACCTCCCCCCCATGATTGAGAGTGCATTTTCCCAGCTCTTCCCCCGGGGTCAATCTCCATCAATATAATTATACAGCATTCCATTTTGTTTTATTGTTCTATTTATATTTAAGTGGCTAACAGTGTCTGGCACATAACAAAAACTTACTGTTCATTTGACATTGTTGTATTCATTATGTTTATTTTTTTCCTGTTTCTGCTAATTTTACTACATAATGGCTTATAACAAGTCTTCTCACATTTCTCTGAATTATTCATATTTCTTATTCTTCACAGTTCAATAAAATTTTGACACATTCACATACTACTATTTTCAGCCAGCCCCTAATAGGCCCCTGCCTTCCTCACCCCACCCAATTCTTTGCTACCACAAAAAATGGATCATTTTAATAAAAAGGAAAGCATTGTTAGTTTACCAGAAACATACCAGACACAGCTGAAACCCAACTTAGCACAGTGTGGAACTCATGTCGATTTGTTTGGAGGATTGCACCCAGGTCCAAAATCAACTCCAAGCTAGACCATGGATGTCCACCAAGACCCTCAGATGTCCCTACTGCTAAAGTGTCACAAGTGAAAGTTTTTTCTTGACAAGAGAAGCCCCATCTGGAATCACAGAATTGGAGAATTGGAAAGGACATCAATGGTCATTTAATCCTACTCACACATGAAAGGAATCCTTTCATGAAAGAAATTCCAACAAATGACCACCTAACCTCTTCCATAGTACAGAGGAAAGATTACTTGGCCTTAGAGTCAGAGGACCTGCATTAAAATCCTATCTCTCATATTTAGTATCTTTATGACCTTGTCATTTCCTTCTTGAGCAGCAGTTTCTTCATCTATAAAGTGAGGTTGAAATTAGATAATTTGTGACATCTCTTCTGCCTCTTACTATCCTATTACTCAGTCCTCTCAAGGCATACCATTACACTTTCGAACAATTCTAATTGTGAGGAAGCTTTTCTTGACATCAAATCTAAATTGTTTCTTTTTAGCTTGTGTTCTGGGTTCAAATAGAACAGATCTAATCCCTTCTGCCCATGACAGCCTTTCAAAGACTTGATGCCCTTTCCTCCTGCCTTTTCTTCTGCAGGTTCCTTTTACCTTTGACATCAAAATGCTTGGGGAGCATCCAGTAGTCCCTAAGCACACTTCTGGAAACACCAGACACTAAAGAGTGGGTGGGAGAGTTGAGATTTCAGTCCCTCAGTAGAAGGGATGAGAGGTCAAGGGTTGAGGAGTTATAAAACTATTATTCACTTTTGTTTTATTAGTAAATGTGTGTTCAATCTACATATGAAAGAATAACCATTTCAGGTCATGCATTATTTAAGGTATTAGGCTTGGGAGTATGAGACAATCAATCAAGTCATAATTTGTGAATTACTGCTGGTTATTTTCCTGTTTCACATTCTAGACCAGACACTACTGAATCTGTTCCAAAGCAATAAAAGAACAATTTAGAAATCAAGGTCATCCATACAAGTGCAGAGACACTCAGAAATTGGACTGAGACAAAACCCTCTAAGTATAGATCTATTTTATTACAGTATTTATAGCACAAAGGGTCTAGGGCAGGTAACGCAGAGATTGGAGTACCATCTAGTGGCTAATAGAGACATTACACTCTAAAATCACTTCAGGTCAAAACCCTATGAAGGGATACTTTGCTTAGTTGCTTTTCTGTCTCTACAACCATGGCAAATTTCCATGCAAAAAAGTAGCCTTTAAATGAGAACATTGCAGTCAGAAGACCTGCGTTCGAATCCCAACTCAGATAATTATGAGCTATGGTCAAAGCAATTGACATATCCCTTAATTTGTTTCCTTAGCTGCAAAAAAGGGAAATTAACCATATATTCCACAGGGATTATAATGAGGCTAATTGAGACACAGCACAGTGTATTAGGAACAGCAAATGGAAGTCAGGAAATGCAAGTGTGAATCCTAATTTTCACACCTATTTGTACACCACCTTGGAAAGTCACATATCCCCATCCACAACTCAGTTTCCCAGTTACATGAGAATCAACACATCCTCATCAGGTGATACTCTGTATCCTGGTCTAAAAGAATGGGACATGTGAAAATGCAGATTTACCAAGAGGATAAATAGGAGAATGGTGAGGTACAGGTAGGCTTCCCTAATACATCTGAGATACATCATTCAATGTTCAACCACTGTGTACTGAATGTAATGGCCATTCCCCAATACATAAATGGTCAAAAGATTATAAACAGAGAGTTCTCAAAGGCATAAATTAAGCTATCAACAGATATAGGAATGCTGCAAATCACTAAAAATTACCAAAATGCACATCGAAACAGCTCTGAGATTTCTTCTCACATCCATCAGGTGGATTTGTGGGAAGCTGGGCATACTGTTATACTCAAATGGGGTACTGCTCTAACTATCCTAGAATATAATTTGGAGCTTTGTCCCAAAATCCGCTTAATGGTAAATACTTGTTGACCCGGGATAGCACCATTTGACCTATATCATAAGCATAAATTCTTAATCTGGGCTCTTTGAAGTTTAAATACACACACACACACACACACACGTGTGTGTGTGTGTGTGTGTGTGTGTGTGTGTGTGTGTGTGTGTAGAGGGGGGAAGTAGTATTTTAATGTTAATTACTTTTTTTGCAATCCTTTGTATTTTATTTTATGCATTTGAAAACACTATCCTAAGAAAGGATACTTAGGCTTTGAAACTTTATCAAGTTTTTTTTTTTCCCCCTGAGGCATTTGGGGTTAAGTGACTTGCCCAGGGTCACACAGCTAGAAAGTGTTAAGTGTCTGAGACCAGATTTGAACTCGGGTCCACCTGACATCAAGACTGGTGCTCTATCCATTGTACCATCTATTTCTTTGAAGGTCCCATTCACTGTTCCTAAGTATGTCCTCTGGGGCTAAGCAGAATTAGTCTAGTAACATCTTCAAATAAAAAATCTTTAAATACTAGAAAATGGAGTTCATTGTCCCCATACCCAGCTTGTCAGTTTTTAGTCATATCCAACTCTCTGTGACCCACTTTTGGAGTTTTCTTGAAAGAAATGCTGTAGTAGTTTGTCATATCCTTCTCCAAAACATATGGGGAAACTTAGGCAGAATTGAGTTATCCAGTATCACATAGCCAATAAGTATTTCAGCAGGGATTTTAACTAATGAAGATGTTATCTTCCTGAGTTCAGGCCTAGCACTCTGTCTACTGTATCATCTAGCTATCCCTTCTCCTGAAACTAACCCAATTTCCTTCAGTCACTATATGGCACTATCTCTAGGTTCCTCTCTATTCTGATTGCCTTCCATAAGATGTCCCAATTTTTTTCCTATAACATGGCATCTAGATCTGGTTACAACATCCCACATGTGGTTTAATCAAGGCAGAGAACAATGAGATTATCATTTCCCTGAAATGTTTATAAACATTTTTGCATTATGGACCCTTTTGGTTATCTGATAATGTTTACTGACTCCTCCAAAGAGTGCTTTTAAAAACAAAATCCAGTGGTAGGGCTACAAAAGTAATCAAAGATTAGTGAAAATAAAAGATGCAATTGTGTTCCCATTCAAATTCCCAAGTTCCTTAAAATCTACTCATGGTACCCTTGGATAGATTAAAAACCCTTAAGAACATTATGCATCTTTTCCCCTCCCCAACAGTATTATGTATTATAGTAGTTTTCAACATTCATTTTCTATAAATACTTTGTGTTTCAAATTTTTCTCCCTTCCTCCTTTACTCTCCCCACAAGAATCTGATATGAATTAAACATGTACAATCTTCTTAAAAACACATTTATATATTTGTCTTGTTGTACAACAAAAATCAAACCAAAAGGGAAGAACCACAAGAAAAAAAAAGCAAACAAAAAAGGTGAAAATACTATCCTTCAATCGAATTCTGTCTCCTTAGTTCTAAGGAGACTGGCTCTTTCCATTACAAGTCTGTTGGAATTGCCTTGAATCATTTCATTGCTGAGAAGAGCCAAGTCCATCACAGTTGATCTTTACATAATCTTCTTGTTACTTTGTACAATATTCTCTTGGTTCTGCTTACTTCATTTAGCATCAGTTCGTGAAAGTCTTCCCAGGCTTTTCTGAAAACATCCTGCTCATCATTTCTTAAATAATATTATTTCATCACCTTCATATACCATAACCTATTCAGCCATTCCCCAACTGATGGGAATCACTCAATTTTCAATTCTGTCACTACAAAAAAAAAAAAAAAAGCTGCTACATACATTTTTATGCATCTATTTGCAGAGAGTAATATTACATTAACTTTAAGGATAAAATGAGATATTTGTCCAACAGAGCATTGTGCGAGGCCCATAGGAGGTGTTTAATGTCTATTTCCTTCTCTTTTTTTGGCTGCTGAGTTATGCTGTTTGACTTGGATTTTCTTCACAAAGACACTTTGTCTTCTCAGCACAAAATGTCATGTAGCCACATCTCCATCCTGTACCTATTGCCATTCATTAAAAAAAAAAAAAAAAAAAAAAAAACCCTCTAATAGTAGTAGATCCAGAGAGTTACCCACCTCTATGACAAACTTATAGGATGATATCTGGGACTTTGAATTGCATTTCTCGATATAGTCATATTTAACATCCCAAAGTGGGTTTCTTTTCCAGGAAGAAATCCATGCCATAGGGTAGTGTGAGAAAGGATGGGAAAAGAAACAAAAGATAACAGAAATATCTGGTGTAGCCTGACAACTGCTTCTGGAGATGCTGCAGTCACTGTCTTGCAGAGCCAGAAAAGAAAGTTCTCACTACCAACCTTAGTTTCAATATGTCCTTGGAACAGTCCAATGTCTGTATGACACAGGGGAGAAGGAAGAGAGAAGCCCACTTTGCATGAGACTCCATCAGAGGATGCCATAGAAAATGTCCTGATTGTGTTGCTCATTTTCAGTTGTGTTCAATTCTTTGTGACCCCATTTGGAGTTTCCTTCACAAAAATATTGGAGTGGTTTGCCATTTCCTTCTCCAGTTCATTTTACATATGAGGAAACTGAGACAAACAAGTTAAGTGATTTGCCTAACCCTAAGCCTAAATTCTCCTAGGATCATATAGTTAGTGTCTGAGTTCAGATTTGAAATCAGGTCTCCCTGACTTTCAGGCTCAGCTCTCTACTCAACTGCCCTGGACTGATCATACTCAGTAATAAAAACTAGCAGCTATCAACCCAGTATATATTCTTCCTAGGATATATACAGGAAGCCACTTGGCTTCCAAGGGGACACTGAGCAGCCACGGAGCTCTCTTGGACTCTCAGGGAGCTTTCTTCCTTTAGACTCTGCCCTTTTTATGGGATGTAAGGCTAAAGCTCTGTTGTAATGGATTTGTCCCTGGTCAGACAAAAAAGCCCCTCCCCACATCCCAGCCCTGTTCCATTTCAATTGAGTTTATTTACAAAGGCATAGTTATACATCATTCTTTAATCAAGAGAATTTTTTTTTTAATCCATGAAACCTTGTAGCATCCTAAAGAGAAGAGGATATAGGAAAGAGATATTCATTTAGTCTAATACTCATATTTTATAGAGGGGGAAACTGAGGGCTAGAGAAGGCAAGTTATTTGCCCAAGGTCCCACAGGCAGCAGGACCCTCTTACTCCAAATCTTTCCACTTTACCACCCACAGCAATGTCTGATCAGGCAGGACAGGCCAAGATGAAGAAGGCACGGGAGAAAGGAGACAGAGCTCCCCATCAGCCTCAGATCTTACCTTGGCCTGAAGCCATGTAGGGATTAGTCCACCCAACCAAAGACAGTGGCAGACACAACTCTGCTCAAGATAGTAAAACCTAAATATTTATTAGCATGTATTTACAGAGAAAAGGCTAAGTGGGAGTCAAGGGGAAGGGACATAACAGACACTCAGACAGACAGACAGACAGAACGAACAGACAGACCAGGAAGGCAAACAGACCTGACTGGCGCTGGAGAGGACACAGACACAATTGGAAGGGACAGGATTTATGTTGCATACTTTAACTACAGCGATTGTAAAACTGGGCCTACTTACAGGGCAGAAACACTAGAGGCAGGGTTTGGGGGACAGGGCCCAGAGGTCACAAGAGTCCTTGCCTCCTCAGAGAGGTTCCCCACCTCCTCCCCCCACCTCCCTGGAAGGCATCCATCTGCCTCAGCCCACCCCACCCCCCCACCGACCCGTTCTCAGGTAGGGGAGCAGGGCCAAGAAGAGATAGAGGGAAAACTGGAGGGACAGCTCAGATGATACTGGTGGGAGCAAAGACGGGGCCCACACACAGAGTGTCTGCGATCTCCCAGCCACACGACAGGGGTTTACACATGTCCTCTGCCTCCTCTTCCGGAGGCAAAAGCCTGCCTCGCATTGCTTCCCTGTGGGGGAGAGAGGCCTGATCATAACAACAATAACCAGCATTTATATCTCTCCTTAAGGCTTATGGAACATTTTACAAATATTATCACCAAAATGACGAACTGGCTGATTTTAGAAAGGCTTGGAAAGAGTTACATGAACTGATGCTGAGAGAAACAAGCAGAACCAGGAAAACATTGTACCCAGCAGCAACAGCAGGTTTGTGTGATGATCCACTCTGACAGATTTGGTTCTATTCAGTGGTTCAGTGATCCAATTCCAGTAAACTCTGGATGGAAAACACCATCCACATCCAGAGAGAACTAGAGAGTCAATATAAATCAGCACATGCTATGTTCACTTTTTTTCTCTTTCTCTTTTTTTTTTTTTTCCTCTCATGGTTTTTCCCTTTTGTTCTGATTTTTTTCCAACAACATGATTCATAAGGAAATAGGTTTAAAAAATTGAATATAGATGTTTAACCAATAAAATGTTTTATCATGTTACTGGGGAAAATAAAAATTTTAAAAAATACTATTCACCATAGGATCCTCACAACAAGCTCCATGAGGTAAATACACTTATTAGCTGGGTCTAACAGATGAGAAAACTGAGACTCGTAAAGTAACTTATCCTGAGACAAAATTTGAATTCAGGTCCTCCTCACTCTATTTCTAGCACTTTCTCCACTGACACCCACCTGCCTGTCAGTAGGCAGGGAGGGACTGTGAGCATCATTTGAGCATCACAGATTCAGAGCTGGACAAACTCATAAGAGTCCATCTATTTTAATCATTTAATTCGTGAGTCCCAGCAGGTAAAGGTCTTACATAGGGTCCCAACAAGCATCAGCTCAGCAGAGACTGGATTCAAAGTCAGCTCCTCTGATTCCAAATCCAGCCCCCTTTACACTCTACTATATCCCATGGGTTTTACCCAGAGTTTATTATAGTGCCTGATATACAGTAAGCACTTAATAAATGCTCAATGACTGGCTGCCACTCTCCACATTGGTAAGGTAAGTTGCAGCCTGGGACTTTTTACTCAGAGCCTCACACCCAATCAGTCAATAACATGTATTCAGCTCCAACTGTATGCACTGTGCTAAATGCTAGACATTATGAAGAAAAGTAAAAGACAGGTCTTGTTCTAGAGTACTTTCTATTGTGTCTATGTAACTTAAGGCAAATCAATTCCTCCCTTCTCTGAGACCCAATGTCCTCAGGTCTAGATTGAGGGGGTTGTTATTGATGAGCAACAAGGACATTTCTAGTTCAGGGATCTGGAATCCTATGATCCTAAGCACAGTTTTTGAGAATCAAGAGAGAATTGTAAACTGGGGGAGAGAGTTCAGGGGACTTCATGAAAAGGGTCTCATCTGAGCTAAGGCTTAGAACACTGGTGTCAAAACTCATATAGAAAGAGGGACTGCTAAAACAGTTCATAAAGATCTGTTTGGGCACATATTGATTAACATTACCTCTGTTCTGTTGCATTTTTATTTATTTTGTTAACTATCTCTTACATTTTAATTTTATTTTTATTCCTACATTTTAATCTGGTTCATCCTCATGTTTGACACCTTTGCTTTACACTCTTAATGAGCAGGTGGGAGCATATTCCAGAAATGGAAGAGAGCTGGCAAGAAAGCACAAAACAAAATAGAATATATACTTCAGGGAAGAGATAAGTAATCCAAAGGGATGAGGAGATAAGAACTCAAAAAGGGGAATAATATTATAAACAGCTGAGAAGGAAGGTTGGATCCAAACTGAACCCAAACCACAGAAAACATTAAACAAAAGACTGAGGAATTTGTATCTTATCTCAAGACAGTAAGGAGTGATAGGGTTTTGGAGCAAGGGAGCAGCATATCACACAATGCCATAGGAAGGTTATTTTGACAGAAGGCCAGATGAGGTGATGAGAGCTGGATTAAGATATTGGTTATGTGAATGGTATTGAATGTTTAAAGGAATGGTTGTGACACATGTCACTGAACTAAAAACTTATATATAATAATAGGGAACCACTGAAGGTTTGTGAGAAAGTTTATATCATGGTCATGCCTGAGGCCTTAGGAAGAATATTCGGGCAACTGTATGGAGATGGGAAGGAAACAAGAATTTAGTAAGTGCTTACTATATGTCAGGTATTATCTTATTTGATCTTTTCAACAACCCTGCAGGGTAGATGCTATTATTATCCCCATTTTAAAGTGGAGGAAACTGAGGCAGACAGAAGTGACTTGTCTAGTCACTTAATCTGACACAGTTTAGTAAATGACTGTGGTGAGATTTGAACTCAGGTCTACTTTATTCCAAATGAAACACTTTATCTACTGTATCAGATAGCCAATAGCCACCTCTAGCTATGAAGGATAGTAAGGAGGATGGAAGATGTCAAGATCATCAATTAGGAAGTTATCACAGAAATCCAGGTAGAAGAGCTTGAACAAGAATAGCTATGTGAATGGAAAGAGATAGATAACCTGCCTTGTGAGATTTATTGTGAGGAATAAGGAAATAATTTTTGCAAATCTTAAAGTGCTATATAAATTTCTGGTTAATTAATCAATAATGATAATTAATACTGATATCCATTATTACTTCATCTTCTTCATCCTTTGAAAACTATTTGCAAGTTTGTGAATGGTAGAGAGCTTCTGTCATATAGCTCTACAAAATTAATTATGTATTTTTAATTATCCAACAGGTGCTAAATTCTTTGCAACCTGCAGTGATTAATTGTCCAGGGTTTTTTTTTTTTAGGCAACATACTGTTTTCTTACAAAATATGTAATAATCAGTAAGTCTGGATATTCTATAATTTCCAGTTGCTATGCTGTGGATTATTTCAAATGTGAATAAATTTTTTTAATTAAGAAAAAAAAGATGGATATAGAAGAGTGAAGGTAGAATTCCTACTGATTGATGAAGGGAGGGCAAAATGGGAATAAGAGAGAAAAAAGACAAGGAATGACCTGAGGTTATGAAATCCTGGGTGATTTGGAGGATAATGATGACCTTGGGCAGAAAAAAGTAAATTTTAATGGAAAAACCAAACCAGTCCCATTTTGGACCTGCCACTTTTGAGATGCTTTCTAAGTGGAGATGTAGGCCTGCTCTTTCTCAAGAAACAAACTAGGGCTGGATATATAAATTTGGGAATTATCAATATATACATCCTAATTGACCCCAGGAAACAGTCAACGAACTGGCTGAGAGAAAAATGTCGGGAGGAGAGGAGAGGAGAGGACTTGGCATGGTCTTGAAAAATAAATTCTGCCCAGAGTCACTCATCCAAAGACAATATACACTAATTTAGTTATTGAGAGAGCTAGGATGACCACTCCCTAAAAACAGCAGCTATTTTGCACCAGCTGCCTCTCCACCCCAGTCCCAAATTCCTTACCAGGTGACTCTAGACATGGCGTAAGTAGTCTGGCAGGCCTGACGCCCACTGCAGGAGGCCGTCGTGCCCACGGTATAAGCTCCCATGTTCTCAAAGATGAGCCAATCGCCCGGCTGCAGCTCGGGCAGCCAAAGACTCTCAGCCACACGGTCCAAGTCATCACAGGTTGGGCCCCAGAGGCTGCTGCTATACACACGCTGATCTGGAGATGGTTTCTACAATCATGGGGAAGAAAAAAGGCAGCAGTCACTAGAGAGACCCAGCAAACCCTTAATAGGACAATGGCTGAACAATGGACCCAGCAAGTGATAGAGGCCTCTGATTTGAAATCAGAGACCTACAGCTAGGAGGGACTTCAAAGGGCCCCTCATTTTATGGTTAAAGAAACTGGAAAGAGGGAAGAACATTCATTATGAACAAGCACTGTACTAAGAGCTGAAAGGACGGCTAGGTGACAGTGAATAGAGCACCAGTCTTGGGGTCAAGAAGACTCAGTTTAGTGAATCCAAATCTGAGCATAGATATTTATTAGCTGTGTCACCCTGGACAACTCATTTTACCCTATTTGCCTCAGTTTCCTCATTTGTAAAATGAGTTGAAGAAAGAAATGGCAAACCACCCCAGAATCTTTACAGAGAATACCCCAAATGAGGTCATGAAGAGTCAGATACAAATGAACCACAAAAAAATGGAGCTAAAAATACAAGTAGAAAGCCAGACAAAACAATCTAGCTGACCTCAATGAGTTTACATTCTAATTGGGGGGAGGAGATACAAATAGAAAGATCAGCTGCAGACAAAATGAAAAAATTCAGGGCTCCTTAAGACACATTACTGGGAAAGGGGGATCTTGGTAGGATGTAAGGAAGGAAGGCTGGGACTGTTACAGGAAGACATCCATTGAGGTCCCACATCAGTCTGGTGGGCTCAACTTGCCTCTGGGCATACAGGATCCAGGTTGGGGCTAAGGCCCAGTGACATGGCCAAGATCATACAATTTTATAAGTGGTATAGGTAAAATTAAGACAGAAGAACTGATTCCTAGTTATGACTTCTCATTCTAGACTTGGTTGTTTTTTTCACTGTACTATCCTTGGAACACCTGCCTCCCAACCCTCCCCATCACATACATAGACACATTACACACATGTTAAGACATCAGCTTTTACATTTACTAGCATCATAACCCTGACAATCTTTTCTCCAACCCTCATATGTTCTATGTGTAAAAGCAGTGATCCCTAAAGTCCTTTTACTCCACAATCCTATGTCTGGTACCACCCATGTACCCAGTCCCCCTATTTCTATTTCTTTCCAACAGAAAGCCTCTTTTCCCATAAGAGACAGCTTATATAACAGCATCACTGAATTTCAGAATAGGAAGTATCCTCAATGACCTTTACCACAATCCAGACAAAAAAAAAAAAAAAATCCTCATTATAGTACATCCCAACAGTCATTTAGCATTTAGCCTTTACTTAAAGAACTCTGGTAAGGAGGAACCTGCTATCTTCTTCAAGCATCCCATTACACTTATGTAAATAGCTCAGACTTTTAGGATTTATTTCCTTATCAGCAAGCCTTAATTTATCATCCCATTGCTCTAGGTTCTAATCTCTGGGGAAAGAATCAGGATACAGGGGGAAAGGCATTCATTAAATATTTACTATACACCAGGCATTGTGCTTAAGCACTTAATATTTTATTTGATTCTCACAATTCTGGGAGGTAAGTGCTATTATTATCCTTATTCTATAACTGAGGAAACTGAGGTAGTAAGAGATTAATGTGCTCAAGATCACACAAATAATGTCAGAAGCCAGATCTGAATTCAGGTCTTCCTGAATCTAGACCCAATACTCTTATCTGCCATACCACTTAGATGCCCAATCCATCATCCAGATGGCAGGCCTTCAAATATCTGAAGATGACTCATGCTCTATCCCCAAGTCTTTCCTTCCCTGGCCTAACCATTCCCAGGTGCATTATGATTCTCATAGGGCATGATCTACCCTCCTCTGACACTCTCCGGTTTATTGGTGTCCATCCCAAAATGCATACCTGTTCTCTACTTTCCACTTTCTCCTTGTATACATTTTGCCCATTCCCACCTCACTTCAGAATTCTCCCCAACCAAGATTACCTAATTCACCATATATCTGAGTTCTTAGACACAATCTTAGAGTAAAAGGTGAAGTTACAGATTAAGCAGCATTATCCAGGACTGTGATGATAAATGTTTAACCAGCAGCTTTCAGGGAGGGGGAGAAAGGAATGCACATATGATAAACAAATTTTAAGATTAACCTGCATTATTAACATTTTCCCATCACTTTCTTAAGCCTATATACAATGAACAATAAATCAAGCCCTGATTTGCTGATTTTGAAAATGAAAATCCTCACAAAAATTTAACAATAACTCTCTGGAGTCATTTGAACTGGCTCTAGCACACATTCCTTCTCCCTATCACAATTATAGTCTAGGTCATCTTTTAGAAGACTTTTTATCAGACTCAGTGTGTATCTGAACACTAAACATCAGACTAGTTAACACATACAGAGATTCCTGATGATTTCAATAGGAATATGAATAAAGGGGAAGATAGTAGGGGGAAAATAGGGTCCAAAAAGTCATTCTTCAGCAAAAAGAAAAGCCCAAGGTATATGGAAGGCCAAAGTGTATGCCCCAAATCTCCTACCTATGTATGATGGATATTTGCTTCCAGAAGAGAATAATGAAATACTAGATGTAGCAAGAAACAAACATCATCACAGAATATGAAACTGGCTATTTGAACAGAGAAGAAGTGAATTTAAACGTGGTGACACAAGCCTGCAATCCCTAGAGACCAAGGCTGATGCAGTAGGGCTAATGCTGATCAGATAACCACAATTAAGGAGAGGAAGAAAGAAAAAAGAAGAAAAAGGAAGGAAAAGAAGGAAAGAAAGGGAAGGGAGGAAGAAATAAAAGGAAGGAAGGAAGGAGAAAGGGAGGGAAGGAAGATAGAAGTGTGGGAGTTATATGTAAATCAGCTTCACAGACTGCAACTCAATTCAACTTCACAGAAAGAACTATGTAGTTCATTCCCATAAAGATTATAAAGGGGTGAGAAACAGTAAAGAGAAAGAACTACCCACATTTATCAAGGACACTCTTATGGTATAAACAAGCAATCACAAAAGATTGTCAGAGAGAGACAAACAAAGACAGGAGAGAGGAAGAGAAGAAAGGGAGAAGAAAAGGAGAGAAAAAGAAAAAGA
>JAJPUD010005962.1:127125-142478 GCA_023553655.1 Myrmecobius fasciatus | reverse complement strand
AAAGCACAACGCTCCCACTCCTGTTCTGACTCCTGTTCCAGCTCCCTGCTCCAGCTCCCTGCCCTGGTCTCCCTGTGCTGCAGTCTGGGTTCAGTAGGCCACCCCCTGCCCCATTAAAACAGACCTGTTTTGAGGTTCTTCCAGAGTATCTTCTTCTAGAATCGTGTTGTTCTCCGGATATTGTGGATTTTTTTGCTTCAGAATCAGTCTAGAGGCTTCATATTTTGTTGGTTTGAGGGGAGGTTAGAGGAGGTTACAGAGAATCCTGTCTGATCTCCGCCACCATGGCTCCACCCCCGGAAGGAACCCATTGTTTCTTTATAAAAAACTTTTCGCAGCTTCCATGGCCTATGAAGTACTCTAGCCTACAATTGGATGTCCTTTGGCTTGATTCCACATAACTTCATAGCCTTTCTTCTTCTTTTTAGTTTTTTTTTTTCCTGAGGTGATTGGGGTTAAGTGACTTGCCCAGGGTCACACAGCTAGGACATGGCCTTTCTTCTTTAAAGTACTCTTTGCTGCAGAAAAAAATAGGTCATCTGTCTTTCTCATCCTTTTCTCTTCCGTCTTCTACCTACATCCCTTCCTTTCTTCAAAACCCAACTGGATACCAGAGTCCATAAAGCCTCTGATTCTCCCTCTTGTGCACATCCTCTGCTCTTGAAAATTTCTTACATCTTAATGAAATTCTCATCTGTGCTTTTATTGCACCTTCACATTTGTCTTCGTACCCCCCCCCCAACCTCCCTCCCCTGTTCAGCTCTAAACTCCTGTACCAAGGAAGGTCTCTTCATCTTTGTATCTGTTTGCTACACAACAACTTCTGAAAAGAATTTACTGAATTCAGTTGATTATGAAATGTTCGCTCTGGGAGGGCCCTTAGAACATGGAGTGTCAGAAGTGGGAGGGGCCTTAGAACCCAGAATGTCAGAACTGAGCCCATCTTTAAACAGAGAATGGCAGAGCTGGGAGGGCCCTTAAAAACAGAATTCTTGAAGCAGGAGAGGAGTTTAAAGAGAATCTTGTGGAAGCCTTTTGTTTGATAGTTGAGAAAATTGAGTCAGAGTGTTTATGTAACTTGCCCACCTAATTAGTAAGAGAATCAGACCTCAAACTCCCATCTCCTGCTCCTGACTCCCTCTCCTCCCCAAACTCTTCTGCTTAAACAAGGCACCCCACTCACCTGCTGGTTGGAAACACATCCTGTTCAAATGTTTAATTCACTTGTTTGCTTGCCTCCTGCTCGTTCTAGCACACACAGAAAATCCCTGCAAAATGAATTCGTTCTTTGCCTAGACTGGAGGATTCCAGCCAACACGTTTTTTTGGGGGGTGTGAAAGCTGTAAATGAATGACTGGGTTTCCTGCAGTGTCTGACTCCCAAGTTTCATCCATCGGTGTACATTGTGTGGGATTTCATGGGCTGCTGTGGTGATGTCGTGTCACTGTGACCCAGTCTGGGTGTCCTGATGTCCCTTGGCACTAGACATCATGGCTGTCAGTAGAGGCACTCCTGGGGGAATGGAGGATTTTGAGGGTTTTAGAGGCAGAATCTGCGTGTCTTGGAAAGAACTCTGGGCTGAGAATCAAGAGGTCTAGTGAAGATGACATTGCCAGAGCTTTGTTGCTTTGCCACTTTGGATGAGCCATTTATTCTCTGTGGGTCTTAATACCTGGATTAGGATACCTACCTAGAGACCTGCAAGGGTGTTATTATCTCTTTCTAATTTCTTCATGTAGATAGTATTGGGAAGATCTGAGTTCAAATCCTACCTCTAACATGTTCTAGTTGTGTGACCCTGGGCAAGTCACTTTACCACTTCTGTTTGCCTCAGTTTCCTCATCTGTAAATGAGGATAATAAGAGCACCTACCTCCCAGGGGTATTGTGAAGATTAAATGAAATAATACATATGAAATACTTTGTAGACTTTAAACTGTTATATACATTTTAGCTCTTATTATTGTTATTATAGTTGTTTTGTCTGGTTTGGGGATTTCATAAGTATTGGGAGAACTTTAGCTAATACAAATATTGGAGTATTCTTTTTTTTTTAACAATAAAGGTTTTTGGGGCAGCTAGGTGGCACAGGGATAGAACACCAGCTCTGAAGTCAGGAGGACCTGAATTCAAATCTCGTCTCAGACACTTAACATTCCCTAGCTGTGTGATCTTGGACAAGTCACTTAACTTCAATTGCCGCAGCAAAAAAAGCAAAAAACAAAAAACAAAAAAAAATCAATAAAGATTCTCAATGAACTTTATTTTTTAATTAATGGCATTTTATTTTTCCAAATACATTCAAAGATAGTTTTCAACATTCACACTTGAAAAATCTTGTGTTTTAAATTTTTCTCCCTTCCCCCCCCTCCTCCTCTTCCCTTAGACAGCAAATACCCCAATGTAAGTTAAACATCTGCAATTCTTCTAAACGTATCTCTATATTTATCATGCTACACAAGAAAAAGCAGATCAAAAGGGAAAAAAAAAACATGAGAGAAGAAAAACAGGAGAAAAAAAACCTAGCAAACAAATAACAGTGACCAAAGGGGGAAATCCTATGTTGTGATCCACATTCAGTCTCCCTAGTTCTCTCTCTGGGTGCAGGTGGCTCTCTCCATCACAAGTCTATCACTGAATCACCTCAATGTTGAAAAGAGCCAAATCCATCACAGTCGATCATCACATAATCTTGTTGTTACTATGTACAGTGTTCTCTTGGTTCTGCTCACTTCACTCAGCATCAGTTCCTATAAGCCTTTCCAGCCTACCAAATATTGGAGTATTCTACAACTTTCAGTCATAGGGGATAGTCTAGGGCACTTGGGGGTTGGGAACCCAATGTCGTGTGATTGAATAAGTCAAAGATAGATCTGGAACCCAGATCTTCCTGACTCTAACTCTGACATCTACTTTGCCACATACCTCATTTTCATGTTACAGAGAAAGAAACTGAGGCCCACATAGGCCAAGTGACTTGTCTAAGGTCACACAGGGAGCAAATAACAGCCCCAGGAAAAACTCGGGATTCCTTGAGACCAATTCCAATGTTTTTTTTTTTTCACTGAATTGAGCTGCTCTCCTGTTGTTGTTGTGTTGTTTTTAATAGTCTGAATCCTAGCCTTTTCTCTCTCTTTCCACTCTCTAATTTGTTGCTTAGTCTACTCAATTCTGCCTCCACATTCTCTCATCAATCCATTCCTTTTGCTCCTTTTCACAAAGCTGCCCCTCCCATCAGCACCCATATCCATCACCTGTCACATGGACCATTGCAGCAGCCTTCTAACTGGTCTTCCGGCATTGTCTCCCCTCTCCAATCCAGCCTTTCCACTGAACCTAAGGGATTTTCCTAAAGCAGAGATCTAAGAAACTTCCAGCACTTCTGCATCCCTCTAGAATCAATCACCCCCCTCAGATAAATCCCTTCCGCCGATTCTTCACTGCCTGACACCATTGCTCTCCTGATCTAGACCGACTGGCCCGTTTTCTTTTCCCTAAATTCAGAATTCCATCTCTTCTAAATGCGTGGCTTTGCATAGGCCGGTACCCTGGCCTCTTTAACCCCCTTGGCTTCCTTCAGGGTTTGACTCGGGTACCATCTCCTATCATCGGTTTTCCTAAATTTGTCTAGGGCTTAGTATTTTATCCCTCCTCAGATCGTACTGTGTTCATTGGTCTGTGTACAATGTTTTATCTTGCTTCACTAACCCTAGCTTTAGAGAGACTCATTCTGTGTTTTAAGGCCCATCCAAATTGTCATTCTATGTTCTAGGGTTTCTCCCATCTCTGACATCCCATGTTCTAAGGATCCTTATGGCTCTCACATTCTGGGTTTTAAGGACCCTCCCAGCTCTGACATTCTAGATTCTAAGAACCCTTCTAGCGCTGACATTATGGGTTCTAAGGGCCCTGCAAGCTTTGCCATCCCATGTTCTAAGGGCCCTGCCAACTCTGACATCCCATGTTCTAAGGGCCCTGCCAGCTCTGGCATCCCATGTTCTAAGGGCCCTCCTGTCTCTGACATCTCAAGTTCTAAGGGCCCTGCCAACTCTGACATCCCATGTTCTAAGGGCCCTGCCAGCTCTGACATCGCATGTTCTAAAGGCCCTGCCAGCTCTGACATCCCATGTTCTAAGGGCCCTGCCAGCTCCGATATCCCATCTTCTAAGGCCCCTCCTAGCTGTGATATTCTGTGTTCTAAGCTCTCCCTCATCTCTGACTTTGGGGTTCTAACCTTTCCAGCCTTCTTTATCCATGCCCTGCTATGTAATTCAGAGTGTCTATCAAGTCTTTGTCCTTCTCTGCCTTCTCTTTTCCCTCTATATATTCTCACTTGGCAGCTTTCTTACTCACTCCCATGCACCCCTCCAGCCTAGAACGTAAGTACTTTGAGGTGTCAGCAGGGGTCGTTGGGGATTTTGTCTTCTGTATCCCCAGCAGCTAGCATAGACTTTTGCTTTGACCAAGGATACTCGATACATAGGTGCTCGTGGACTTGTATTTAGTTATACTGGAGGTGATGTGAGTGGCGCTGGCTATGCTAATGGAGGCCGAGTTCTGGTGGATCCTTATTAAGCTGGAAAATGTGTGGAGGCCAGGTAATGGCCTGAGTGCCTTTTGTCTGGAAACCAGACTGGGGAAGGCTGGAAAAGCTCATGATAAGAGAGTTGGCCACCCAGGATGTCTTTTATCTGTTTGGGGCTTTTTACAACTCCCGTAGTCAGTCTGCTAAGGTCTGAAAGAGTTACAATGTACACGAGAGACAGCGCCAGAAAAGAAATGTAAAAAAATTGTTTGAAATCTAAGAGGGGAAAAATAAAAATATTAGACAGATTTTTTTTTATAAATAGTCTACAAGAGAGGCAATGAATGGAAGGTAACAGACTGAGAGTCAGTTGCAGAGTAGAAAGACCTGCATTTAAGTTCCCCTCTAATCCATCCTAATTGGGGGCTCCTGAGCAAGGCATCTCTCTCTCAATGCCCCAGACAGTCCTCTAAGCCAGCAAATTGCAAAGCAGGTGGTGATCTGCTTTGGTGGAGGGACTGTGCTTGTTTGGGAGTTCCTTTGCCCATAACTTCGCTAATCTGCTTTCCCCCAAAACCTTATCCGGCTTCAGTGGAGTCCTGTAGGTATAGGGGGCCAGATTTAAGTCATGGCTCTGTCACTTTCTTGCTAAGTCTGGTTAAGCCAATTAAGTGTTCTGTGCCTCAGTTTCTCTCTCTGTAGAATGGGATTTCTAATACTCACATTAGCTATCTTGCCAGGTGGGCAAAAAGGTAAATGAATTCTTTAAAGGAATAGAGCAATGGGACCTGTTAGTACTAATTATCTTTTGAAATATTCAAGTAACCCCTGCTTGACTGACATTGCAGGCAGCATGAAGTGATGACTTCAGCTCCAGCCCCCAGGGATCCTAGCACTCCAGCTCAGCATAAGGAATATCTCAAGTCAGATTGCTTTCAAAAATAAAAATAAATGTGTGTGTACATTGTGTGTGTGTGTGTACGTGTGTGTATGTGTGTATATATATATACATATATATATATATATTCATCTTAGGTTGTCTCTGAGGTTATATCTAAGTCTATCTCTTTATAGGTATCTCTCTGTCTCTGTCTCTCCACATACATATATGTATATGTGTATAAACTAAGAGACACTGGCACCCTACTCCAGCCCTGAACTAGGGGTTTTTGTGTCTGCCCAAGGAGTGGAGCCAGCAGGGACTTGGAATGGGGGTGTTGCTCAGGGGTGCCCCCTCTTCCTCTCTCTCCTGCAGTTTCTACAGTACTCTGCCACTTTCCCCTGGCTCATCCCAGTCAGAGAAGCTGCTGGACTGCAACCTGTCAGGAGGCCTCTGGTAGGATCCGATGTCAGCAGCCTGGGCTGGACAGAGAATTGAGGGGTTGGGATGGGAGCAGGGGTAGAGGCTGGAGGGAGGTGCAGAGAACCGGGATGATCAAAGATGATCTCAGGCAGAGGGATTGAGACTCTGGGCATATTTAAGGCTTAACAGCTTGCTCAGGCTAGGGCTTCTGGTCTTGCAAATTTTTAATTCTGTTTTATATAAGAGTATCTGGTCAGAAGGCCAAGGACTGGGGCACCATCCTTTACAAGTTAATTTCCCCTGTCTGGCCTGCCTCAGTTTCCAGATTTGTAAACTGATGAGATTAGACTAAAGCCTCTGAGATCCTTTCCTCCAGATTATTTGATTTTATACTCCATCCATTCGGTGGTCCTTCCCAGCTCGGTTATTCTCTGTTCTAAGACCCTTCCCAGTTCTGACTTTGTATTCTCTGCTTGGATGATCCAGCCATCTCTGACATTCTATGTCCCCGATGTCCTTTCCGATTTTAAGCCCCGTCTTAGCTCTTTCCTTATCTGCATCAACATCCCTCTCAATTTGAAGATTCGTTGTACTAAACTCCTTTGAGTTCTGCCATGCTCTGTTCTAAGGTTCCCTTCTCCCCATGACCTTTTAGGGTTCTGAGGTCGTTGGAAATCTGCCATCCCGGCTTTCTAAGATGTCTTCCCCAGTTCTATCATTCTGTATCCTGTGTCTTTGTTCTGTTTTATTTCAGTACACATGCATCGAGCATACTACACAGGGGACTGGGTAGTAGAGATAAAAACAAAGCAAAATACTTCCTGTCCTCTATCAGCTTATGTTCTAGTGGGGAGACATGTTTAAACAGATGATTAGATCCCACCACACTTTTAGGAGGCAGCTCATAGATACAAATGAGAGCTCCAGACCAGACTTCCAAGAGGAGATGGTTAAATGAAACACAAAAGAAGAGCACAATTTGGAGAGATGGATATGAGAATTGGGGATATTCCAGGCAGGGGGGATGATCTTGGCAAAGACACAGGCTCCAGAGATAGCCTGGAAGTTTCAGGGACTGATTAGTAATCCAATTTGGTCGGAGCTGAAAATCCAAAAGCTGTCCTAAGCTGGGATTCTCTGTAACTAAAAGGGCTCAGCCTCAGATCTTAGGCTTGGTTTGAAAAAATTGGATTCCATCAAAGGACTCTCATTTTGTGTTTAGCTTCAGCCTTTGGCCTGCAAGCCGTAGGGAGCTGGCTTGGTTGGTGTTCATTTCCAGGTGCACCTTCCCGTCGGAGCTCCATCATTGGGACACTTGTGCCTGGAGCCTTTTCCCCCTCCCACAAAAAAAGGCCTTTCTGGCCTTTATCACTGCATATTTATTCTCTAACTCACAGAATTCACCTAACAATTCACATTTCTATAGCACTGAGGTTTTAGAAAGCGCTTTTCCAGCCCCAGATGTAGGAAATCAAGCATCAGGATGATTCTTCCCAGGGGAGGAAAATGAAGCTCAATAAGCCAAATCTTAGGGTTCGGGCTGCTTTTCACTATAGAGTCGCATCCTCACCAACTGTGTGATGAGAGAACAGAGAAGCTGAAATCTAATTCATGCATTGGGTGAAATTGGACTGGCCACTTCCCCCTATCCAGGTCTCATTGTCTTCTGTGGCGAGAAAGGGTTGATCTGGATCAAAGCTACTTAGATCTGGGTCGTGACTCTGACTCCATATAGGGTCACAAACCCACAATACGGATGTGGGGGTGGGGAAAAATTTGGCAAAGTAAAAGGTATCAAATATTCCTCCCAAATTTAATTATGTAAAAAAAAATAAGCACATCTATCTCATTAGAATGCAAATTTGCTTCCGGCCTTAACAAATGGTAAAATTCTATGCCTACCAAAGAATTGCTTTAAAATGAATTTATTTATGATTTGTTATCCCTAAACATTTGATTTGTATGCTTACTTTAGATACGAGGCTTGCTAAAAGTTTTCTCAGGGGAAAAGGGATCACCAGTGGAAAAAGGTTTAAAAAGTCCTGTTCTAGGTAATCTTGGGATCACTGTCCAACAGTTAGAGTCTCTTAGACGTAGAGCTGGAAGGGACTTCAGGAGCCATTTTGTCCATCTCCTTCATTTGACAGAATAGGAAATTGAGGTGTGTGTGTATGGGGGGGGGGAGGCAGAAGCGACTTGCCCAAATTCACACAGGAAGTGTCAGAGCTGAGTTTCAAAGCCAGGTCTTCTGCTGCTAAATCACTCTGTCCTGCCTCATCAGTGGTCCTAGGCCATATATGTCAGATTCCGGGCCCTAAGTCCATTACTCTCCAAAGCAACTTTAGGCCATGAAATGTCTCAAAGGTTATGTTGTGTGGCCATGGCAGCTCTGGGAAGTGATTCGGGCTCCACAATTCTTTCTGTCAAACTTACCAAACAAGTGTTTTTCCCTTAAAGTATTAGATAAACCTTAGCAGTGGAGGATCTTGCCCAATAACCCAGGAGCAGGGCTGGAAGGTTTTCCCTAAAGTCCCTGACTGGACAAATGAGTGAAGAGAGGCCCTAAACTCATATCAGAAGTGAAGATGGCTCTATCCTTCTAGGACTATCAGAAGGGAGCCATCGATTAAGATGGCCAAGTAATAACAACTTCAAAAAGTAGAGAATCAAAACAATAGAATTGTTAGAAGTCAGCTAGTCAGTTGTCAACTAGTTCAATCATCTGATATAAGAATCCCTTCTAGGGTTGTCCGGAAGTGATTGATCATCTCGGGAAGTAGAATGTCCAATTTAGAACCTGAGGGACTGGGTTCTCCTTACTGTTCTATAAATGCTAGCTGTGTAACTCTGAACAAATCCCCTGACCTCTCTGAGCTTCAGTTTGCTCCTTAGTATAATAAGGAGCAGATTGGATCAGAAGACCTCTGTGGTTCCCTGCAGCTCTAAAGCCGTTAGAAATAGGAGTTCTGAGGCCATCCCTTCCAGACATGGACTTGTAGGGTTTTTCTTATATTGAGCTCAACTCTATTTCCCTCTAAGAGTTTTTTCTTCTTCCCTCTGAGTCATGTAAAGCAAAATTTCATATTTCATATACACATGTATATGTATACATACATATACATGCATGTATATGAATATACATATAAATATACATACACATGTGTGTATACACAGAAAGAGATTCAAAATATTTCACATATAGACAATCATCTCTCTCTTTCCACTCCTCTCCTTTCCTTCTCCTTCTCTTTCTCTGTCTCCCCCTCCTTTTCCTTCTCTCTCTCCCCTCCTTCCTCTCTCCTTCTCCATCTCCTCCACCACTACCACCATTTTAGAACTGGAAGGAACAAAGGATAATGATATTTGGTTATTGTTGAGTCATTTTCAATTGTGTCTAACTCTTTATGGCCCCATTTGGGATTTTCTTAGCAGAGATACTGAAGCAATATGCCATTTCCTTCTCCAGCTCATTTTACAGGTAAAGAAACTGAGGCAAACAGGATGAAGTGACTTACCTCAGTCACAGCTCACAGAGTTAGGAAGTGTCTGAGGTCAGAGTTGAACTCAAGAAGGTGAGTCTTCCTGGCTCCAGGCATCCCAGGGCAGGGATGGTTTTCTCAAGTTTGTCTCTGTAGCCTCAGCGCCTTGCACAATAGCTGGCGCTGAGGGGTTGAATAAATACCTGTTGATTATTAACCAATAGATCGTTAGGCCTGAGGTGGCTTAGGATGATTGAGAGGTCAAGTTGGCTCATTTCAGGGATAAGGAAACGTTGACCCAGAAAAATGAGGCGGGCTTGCCCAAGGTCTCGCGGGGCCAGCTGTTGAGCGGCCCGATTTGGAGCAGAGCCGTGCCTCCGGCTTGGCAGGCCTGCCTCCTCTCCACTGTTGGCTCGGTCTCCATCCCTCATGTGTATTCAAAAGAGCACTTAGGATGTAGAGCACGTCCAGCAGTGATTTGGGAAGCAGTGATTCTAAAATTTTAAAGAACGTATTGGAGGAGAGTTCAGATTTGCGGGTCCTCGACGGCTCTCTCGTTACAGGGAGAGCAGGTGTTCTCGTTTTTAATTTAGACATAGCTTAAGGAAGTTATGAACAGAAATGGAGAAGCGTGAACTCTCGCCCCAGGATTTCATATTTCAAATCCACTTAGGGCACATGTCAACACATGGAAGGCTTTATGCCTGCTGAGCTTTTGGATCTAGCCAGGCCGGAACAGCGGAATGGCCATCGTCACTCCCCTTCTTCTTCGGAGCCACAGTAAGGCTTCCTGGAGCAGAGCTGGGCTCTAGGCTGACGGGGAAGACAGGACCAAGTACAACTTGCTCCTTTCCCAGCTGTCCTGCCTCTTGACAGTTGCACAGATCTGGTTTTGCCTGTCAAGTTTGCAGTGCTGGCTCCAGACGAGACGGAGAAGAAATTACACCCTGGGAAGCCAACTCTTCCAGAACTGCTTCTTATCACAAAACTTCTTTCCGGTTCAGGTTCTTCCTAGAATCAAATGTCTGGGGTGGAAGGGACCTTAGAACACAGAGGGGGGAGGGTCCTTTGAACAGATAATGTCAGACCTGGGAAGAAAGAACCCTAGGTCAGGGAATGTTCCAGTCTGGAGGGACCTTGGAGATCACTTAGTCAGCTCATTTGACAGTGTTTGAAATCCAGAGAGAGGGAAGTGAGTTGTATAAGGTCATTTCATGAGTTAGCAACAGAAGCAGGACTCAAAGTCTCTAAATTCTTGGTCATGAGCTCTTTTCACTACAATTCTCTCTCTCTCTCTCTCTCTCTCTGAGGCAATTGGGGTTAAGTGACTTGCCCAGGGCCACACAGCTAGGGAATGTTAAGTGTCTGAGACTAGATATGAACTCAGGTCCTCCTGACTTCAGGGTGGGTGCTCTAGCCACTGTGCCACCTAGCTGCCCTTTCACTAGAATTCTCATTCTAAATTTAAAAATCAAACTGGTGTGACTATTATCTCCATTATATAGATGAGAAAATCAGGGCTGAGGGGTGTGTGTATATATGTGTATGGGTCTGAACGTATATATACATATGTGTATATGTGTATATGTGTTTATGTGTGTGTATAAGGCCTGGAGGAGTAGCTGTTAACAGAATATTGGGCAAATGATAGGGAGTAGGGGGAACTAAGCCTGGAGAGTCAGGGTAGCTCTGGATCATGGGGTACTTAGGATTTCAGGGATGACAGAATCATGAAATCCCAGAATCTCTGAGCTGACAGGAATCCCAGCAGCCATCAAGTAACGCTAAAATCCTCTCTACAAGATTTCCCCCCCCCCAAGGGATGTCCAGTGGTTGGAGCCCTCGAGGAAGAGAAAATCTGTCACCTGTAGGCAGTGGGCTAATCAATTCTGGGACAACATCAAGCCTTGATTTGCTTCATACCTACACACACACACACACACACACACACATGCATTTGTATATACAGACATAGGTACATATTGATGTAAATAATCAATTTACCAGATAGTTTTTCACTGACCTTGCTAACCTAAAGCACCCAGAAGTGAACACATTACCCCGATGTGGTTTGATCTTGGCGCAATCATTGTTCTGCCTCTCAATCATCATCTGTGCACTGGAGACTAATACTGAACTTGTGGTCCATTAAATAATATCCATTAAAACCTCCAAATCCTTTCCAGACAAACTGGTGCCTATTACATCTTGTAGTCATGAAACCTAAGACTTTCTATTTGTCCATTTTAAGAGTTTTGCTTAATTCATCCCATTGTTCTAACCCATCGAGAGCTTTTGGGACCTTGAAATATTTCTTGAGTAACTGCCTCAAAAGTCCAGAATCATTTAAGTGTGGTTTTTCTCTCTATTATGATGAATTGGGAGTTCCTATACTCTGTAGGAGGCAGTATTCATGAGATTTGGCGGCTCCAAAAACTACTATTCCCATTTCACAGATGAGCAAAGTGAGTCTCAGAAAGATTAAATGGCCAAGGTTTACACAGCTAATAAGAAGCAGAGCTGGGGCTGTTGAATCTACTTCTGTTGGATATAAATGACATCCCCTTTCTCCTCAAGTCCATGAATGACTTCTTTCTGTGGGTATTCCGTCAGGGACTTCCCCTTCGCCAGTCTACTCCAACAGTGGCTGGGAATTGGTATAGCCAGGAGGGCCATTTACTGATAGTTGGGGCTTCCTGTGCTAAACCTGGCTGGGCCTCTGAAAGCTGGCACTGGGTATATCCCCAGGCCTGTCCTTAAGTTGGTCCAGTCTGATAGGAGGGCTAGAGATTTGGATTTAGCTGGCAGCAGTTGGAGAACTCCCCACCTCCAGGAGGCAATGAAGGGGAGATATTAGTGAAGGGCAGATTTACTACTGACGGCATTCACAAAGGGCAGGGACACTTCAGAGTGTAGGCCATAACTGAGGCTCACATTTTCTTTTTTCTTTTTTTTTTTTTAATTAAAGCCTTTTATTTGCAAAACATGTGCAGAGGTAATTTTTCAACATTGACCCTTGCAAAGCTTTTTGTTACAGATTTTTCCCTCTTCCCTCCTACCCCCTCCCCTAGATGGCAAGACGTCTAATACATGTTAATTATGTTAAAATATATGAAAAATTGAATATGTGTATACATATTTATACAGCTATCTTGCTGTACAAGAAAAAACTGGAGAAAGAAAACAAAATGCAAGCAAACATCAGTAGAAAGCGTGAAAATTCTATGTTGTGGTCCACACTCAGATCTCACAGGTCTCTCCCTGGGTGTAGATGGCTTTCTTCACTGACCAAATGGCAATGGTTTGAAGCATCTCATTGTTGAAGAGAACCATGTCCATCAAAATTGATCATTGTATAGTCTTGTTGTTGCCGTGTATAATGATCTCCTGGTTCTGCTCGTTTCACTCAGCATCAGTTCATGCAAGTCTCTCCAGGCCTCTCTGAAATCATCCTGCTGGTCGTTTCTTACAGAACAATAATATTCCATAACATTCATAGACCATAATTTATTCAGCCACTCTCCAATTGATGGGCATCCATTCAGCTTCCAGTTTCTAGCCACTACAAAAAGGGCTGCCACAAACATTCTTGCACATGTGGGGCCCTTTCCTTCTTTTTCAGATCTCTTTGGAATACAGGTCCAGTAGAGATACTGCTGGGTTAAAGGGTATGCACAGTTTGATAACTTTTTGAGCATAGTTCCAAATTGCTCTCCAGAATGGTTGGATCCGTTCACAGTTTCACCAACAATGTATTAGTGTCCCAGCTTTCCCACACCCCCTCCAGCATTCATCATTATCTTTTCCTGTCATTTTAGCCAATCTGGCAGTGTGTAGTGGTACCTCAGAGTTGTCTTCATTTGCATTTCTCTAATCAATAGTGATTTGGAGCACCTTTTCATATGACTAGAAATAGTTTCAATTTCTTCATCTGAAAATTGCTCATCTTTTGACCATTTATCGATTGGAGAATGGCTTGAATTCTTAAAAATTTGAGTCAATTCTGTATATATTTTAGAAATGAGGCCTTTATCAGAACCCTTAAATAAAGATGATTTCCCAATTTATTGCTTCCCTCCTAATCTTGTCTGCATTAGTTTTGTTTGTACAAAAACTTTTTAACTTAATATAGTCAAAATTATCTATCTGGTGTTCAGTTAAGAGTTCCAGTTCTTCTTTGGACATAAATTTATTCCATCTCCACAGGTCTGAGAGGTAAACTATCCCATGTTCCTCTAATTTGCTTATAACATTACTCTTTATAAGAGGCTCACATTTTCTTAAGGTTTATGTTTTACCTATGAGGGAAGTAGTTCAGGGATTCTAGGTCAAGAGCTTGAAGGGATCTTGGAGAACATTGAGTCCAAATCCTTCATTGTACTGAGGGAGAAGCTGAGGCCCGGCGGGGAAGGGAAATGACTTGTCCTGGATCCTAGATCTAGACCTGGAAGAAAACCTTAGAAGCCAGTTAGTTCAACCCCCCTCTTCTCTACCCACCATTTTACAGAGGGCAAAACTGAGACCCACAGAAGAGAAAGGATTTGTCCAAAGTGTCATATAGAATCTTAAATCATTTTAGAGAAAGGGAAACTGAGGTCCAGAAAAAGAAAGTAACACAGCTGAGGTCAGTCTTTTGATCATCACTGCTACGATGTCTTATAGGCAGTGAAAGTAAAGGATGCTCTGCCGGCTCTTCAGAACTGGAGAATCTTGATGCCGGCTGGCTCTTACTTTCAGTTGCCTGTTACACTGTGATTTTCAGTTGTAACTTAAAAGTGCCTTTGTAGCCATGACCGGGAACATCAGGGCTGGCCAGAGGCACAGGAAATCATGGGTGTGTTACATAATGACTCTTCAGAGCACCATCCTATTGACAAGCACTTTATCTGTGGAGGATACATTGAAATTGTTATCCCCATTTTACAGAGAAAAGATTGAGATTTAGGAAACAGACATGATCTCGCTAAAGTTACAGGGCAGTTTGTATTCATGAGCAAAAGTTAAGATCTGGCTTTGTTAATCCTAAGTCCGGGGCTCATTCCATAGATCCAGACTGCACAGAATACAGAAGGTGGGATCGGAGAGAGACCTTGGAACGCAGAATGTCAGTACTCCAGGGACCTTAGAACATATAGTATCGGAATTGAGGTTGACCCTTAGAATATAAAATGATCTTGACTGATGTGGACCTAGAACACAGCATCAGAACTGAGAGAGATTTTTAGGATATAGAATGTCAGATCTAGAAGGGGGGTTTAAAAGACAAAGAATGTCAGAGCTGAGAAGGAACCTTAGAACTTAGGTTATCCAGGCTTAAGGGACGTTAGGACAAATAACATCAAAGCTGGAAGGAACCTTAGAACTTAGGATATGAGAGCTGGAAGGGACCTTAGAACATAATGTCAGAGCTGAGATGAACCCTTAGAATTTAGGATATCAAAACTGAAATGAACCTTAGGATGTATAATGTCAGAGCTGGAAGGAACCTTAGAATGAAAATGTCAAAGGTGGGAGGAAACCTTAAAACAGAGCATGTCAAAGCTGGGAAGAATCCTTAGAACATAGAGAATAGATTTTCAGAGCCAGATGGGAATTTTTGAGATGACCTCCTGTTGGATTACCTGCTGAGACTTAAGAGAAACTACCTGAAAAGTTAGATGAGTCAGGCAAGGATGAAAGCAATGGACCTTTTTCTTTAGCTTGTAGAGCCTGGACACGTAGGTATGATAGAAGAAGCAGGGACAGTAAGAGAAGTGTAACTGAGAAATCAACAAGCATTTGTTAAGCTCCTCCTATGTGCCAGACACTGAGGATCCAAAGACCCCCTAAAAATCAGCCCCTCAAGGAGTTTACTTTTTTTTTTTCATGGGAGACTACAAGTATGAATGTGAATATATACAAAATAAATGCACCATCATTTGGGGAAGGAGAAATGGGAAGTAGCTCAGGTGGAGTGGATCTGCAGTCTTATGGCAATGCCTTTCTTTCCTCCTTTCTTCTTTTCCCTCCCTCCCTCTCTCTTTCCCTCCCTCCCTCTCTCTTTCCCT
>JAJPUD010005962.1:115777-127115 GCA_023553655.1 Myrmecobius fasciatus | reverse complement strand
CCTCCCTCTCTCTTTCCCTCCCTCCCTCTCTCTTTCCCTCCCTCCCTTCCTCCCTCCCTCCCTTCCTCCCTTCCCTGCCAGACTCATTCTGCTTAATTGCTTTCTCTCTTTCTTTTTTTTTTATCTCTTCATAAGCAGGGTATTTAGGCTACTCAGTGAGGTAGGATGAGGGGGTGGAGGAATACACTGGAAAATGAAGGTGATGTAGAAATAAAAGGTACCACTGACGCAATTTTCCAGGAAATGCTTCAGGTACAAATTGATAATTGGAGCTGAACTTTGTCAATAGGCAATCACACCCTCAAGAAACTCGGATGAAAATTAGTTTTCTTACAAGAGAAGCGAGCACGCGTGTGGAATCCAAAGAGTTTACAATCCATATAGAAATTTGCATTTTTATAACAGCCCATAAGGGTCCTTAAGGCTTGGAAGGAGAGTGGGGATTCGGAAAAGTTGGAAGTGAAGAAGGAGTTCATTTTCGGCGTGAGGCACAGCCAATGCAAAGGGATGGAGGGGAGAGAGAGAACCTATTCTCATGCCTAAGAAACAAGAAAGTCATTGTGGCTCTATTGGGCTGTGTGCAAAAGGGAGTGATCCATGATAACTTGGAAAGCCAGGCCATTAAGGGTTTTAAATGCTAAAGAGACAATTTCACATTTGATCCCAGAAGTAAATCAGGAGCCATGGGGTATAATGGAATAGGAGAGTGACAGGGTCACCCTTGTGCTTTAACCTCTTTCCCTTCCAGCTACTCCCCTGCCCCATTTCTGGAGGGGGTAAAGTAGATGGAGTGCTGGGTCTGGAATAAAGAAGACTTGAGTTAAAATTTGACCTCAGACATTTACTAGCTGTGTGACCTTGTGCAAGTTACTGAACTTCTGTGCCTCAGTTTCCTCAGCTGTAAAAATGAGGATAATACCAACACCTACATCAGTCAGTTTTATAAGATGGAGTCAGTTTGGTTCATACACTTCTCATAATGATCCCATAGGGTGGTTAGGATCAAATGAGTTGATATTTGGAAAGCACTTAGCATAGTGTTTGACACATAGTAGGTATTTAATAAATACTTATTCTCTTTCTCCTTTCCACTCTCTAGGGCATTAGGTCCCACTTGAACAAGGGTTGCTCACTGACCATTCACATAACTACCCTGCCTAAGCCTCCAAAATAGAAGGTCCCAGGGAACCTCTGGTACAGTCATCTTCAGACCATGTCTGAAATCTTCCCGACGTTTACCAAGAGGCAAGTTCTAGGACCTGGTCCATAGTTGCAGTGGACTTCATCCTTCAGGGTGGCTCAGGTCTATGGGCAAGACCCCGTGGGGACTGGGGTGGGTCAGTCAGTCTGTCAACAAGCATTTCTCAAGTGTTTATTATATATTGGGCACTACAATAGACACTGGATATATGAAGAAAGGGGACAACATTTTTCTTCTCCTCAGGGCGCTTAAATCCTGTCGGGGAAGACAACATAGAAACAAATATCGAAAAACAAGCCATTTTCAGGGTAAATCTTGCAAAGGAGTCTGGTAAGAAGGAGTTTGAGGAGAAGGAGGAGGAGGAGGAGGACCAGGACACAGCTAGTCAGGAAAACGTAGAGGAAAGAGTATCCAAGGAGAGATAGAGAAGGGTGAGGGTTGAGGACAGCCTCTTGGACCTGGTGACTTAAGAGACTGGGTACCTGGAATGGCATCGTCACCAGGCAGAGTGAAGAAGGAACTGAGAAAAAAGCTGGGAGAGAGACAGGAACCACCAGAATCTCAGCGGGGTGATCAGTATAGATTGAATGAACCTTCTTGGAAGAGTGAAGTGATGGCAGAGAAAGAGCTGGGAATAAGGAATATTTCAAGCCCCCTGTCCCCAAGTCCAATGGCAAGGAGGTGCCTGTGCTGCAAAACTGCAAGTATATATCCCAGTGGTGGGGTGGGCTTGGAAAGAGACGGAGACAGAGAAACAGAGACAGTGTCTGTGTGTGGCCAAGGGGCATTTTGGACAGAGAAAGACTAGGCCAGAAAACCCTGAAATTTTCCCAGATTACAAGGGCCTTATTTTCTGGAGGGAGAGCTCGAGGGCCAGGTAAATGCCATGACCCAAGCTCACAGAGCAAATTCTTGGCACAGCCACCACTGGGCACAAGGTCTTGTGACCCAAGACTTTTACAGGCATATTAAACCTTCTCTGTCATTTATACCACAGTGTGAAATGGTCCATCAGACTTTTTCAGAATGACAATACTGAAGGAGTAATTGTAGGATGTCAGATTGGAACCACCCAGTGGAAAGCCTTTTATTGTTGGGTTCCAGGCCAGATTCCTAGGCCCGAGAAATGAAGCTGGGCCTAAATGACATCTGCTAGTACCAAGAAAAGGATGTCAATAAGAACCTTAACATCTAGGAAGGTCCCTGATGGTAGAATCAATGACAATGACTTGAAGTCATCCCAGAAAGCATTTGCAATGGACGCTGAGTACCCGAAGTGCTCTTACCGCTCTCCCAAGGACAATCCCAAAGACAAAAGGAGAGGAAGGAAGAGGCAAAAGCAAGCTGTAGTATGTCTAGAAGAGAGCAGCCTGGCTGGTGAGGGATCTCGAGACCCACGATCCATTGGGGAACAACTGGAGATGTTGAGTCTGGAGATGAGATGTTATCCCAAGGGCAGATCAGGTAGTTGCCTTCAAGTTTTTTGGAGGCCTCTCATGAAATAGGGGGATTAGACTTGTTCCCTGTGGGTCCACACTAGGAGAACCAAAAGGAAATGACAAAACTGCTTTGGGCTCCACAGGAATCAAACTTTCCTAACAATGTTGGGGGAAGAGTTTGAGTAAATGGGCTGAAGGTGGGGAGCCTCTTTTCCCTTTATTGGAGTTTTCCAAACGAAGCTTTGGGGAACACTCTCTGGGGCTGCTGGAGGTTGTATTCTTGCTTTGAGCAAGTTATAGACAAGTTTTAAGAACTCCCCCCGCCCCAGCTCTAATGTTTATAATTTCAGCTATTATTTCCTATATTTCAGCAATTCACATCTCATATAATTTGTTTTGAGGGGAAGGGGAAGAACTGAATCTTCTCATCTCATCCAAACTAGAAATCGGGCCCTTCCACCAAACTGAAGCAGCCAACAGACTGCTGCAAAGTTTTCCAGAGGGGAGATGGCTCTTCCAGAACAAGGCCTCCCAGCCCAGCCGGGTGAGCATTCCATGCTGGCAGAACATGTCCTTGCATTCCACTATGAATTCTAGGGATGTAATTGCTCAATTGTGCTTCTCCCATTTAAACCTCCCAGTTCCATATTAGTCAGTCTTTGGGTTAAGACCTTGTCCTTAGAAGCCTTGGGTCAAATTGCAAAACCTGTTATCTGAGAATAGCAGGCAAGCCCTTCCTGTATCTTTGAAGACATCCAATTAGTTACCTGATGGAAATGGGGAATGGAGCAGGAGAAATTACAATCCAAAGCTCTTCAATCTTTCTGTTTTATTGCCCAGATGGGGAACTGGGGGACAATAGCAACACTGAATAACAACGACCACAGTGACCACAACCACAACTTTTTTTTTTTTCCTGCCACATGCAGAAAATAGAAAATCCATTATTGGATTTATTTTTTGGTACTAATCTCAAATATAGTTGCAGCTGATCACCCGACATTTTGGGGGGAATCATAATTTCATGCATATATCTTATTACTTTTTAGTTTTTACTTCATTTAAAAAAATTTTCTCGATAGATTTGGTTTTCCTATCACCTTTATTTCCCAATATGCCCTTGTCCCTTCCCTTTACTATAAAGCCATCTCTTATTTCTTTGTTTTTGTAAATAGTATTTTTTTCCGATTACATGTAAAGATAGTTTTCCACATCCATTTTTAAAGATTGAGTTCCAACTTTGTCCCCTTCCCTTAGACAGCAAGCAATCTGATATAGTTTATACATGTACAATCATATTAAACATTTCCACACTAGTCATATTATGAAAGAAGAAACAGAACAAAAGGGAAAAACCACAAAACCCCCCCAAACAAAACCAAAGTGAAAATAGTCTGTTTTGATCTGCATTCAGACTCCACAGTTCTTTCTCTGGATGTGGATAGTATTTTCTATCACGAGTGCCTTGGACTTGTCTTGGATCCTTATATTTAAGCCATCCCTTATAACAAAGATTAAAAAAGAAAAAGAGAAAAAGGCAGCTTAATGACATGAACCCATCAATCGTGGCTGGCCAATATAAGAAAGATCCCACTCTTATCAGCCTGCTCCTCCTCCCCCCAGGATAAAAGAAACTTGGTTTTCTCCAAGGCCAAGTCTCTGGGTCTCTGTGCTTTCCATTTGCATTTTTGCAGTCCTATTTTTATTGGTTTTTCTCATTCTGCTGATTTTACTCAGCAACAGCTGATGCAAGCCTCTAGGAATGCTTTATATTCCTCCTTTCTTACAGCAGAATAATATTCTATTATATCGTGCACCAGTGTCTTTAGCTCCTCCCCCATTAATGGGAATCTATTTGTTTCCTAATTTTTTTTTTGCAACCACAAGTAGTGCTGCCATGATGAATCCTGCTACATATGAGATTAGTTTTCTATATTTGACCTCCTAGGGAGTATATGTCTAGCAGTAGTCTTTGGGGAGTTAAAGGGTATGGACATCTGGCCACTTAAAAACTATATTTCAAAAATGATTCCCAAAATAGCTGAAGCAATTCACATCTCATATAATTTGTTTTGAGGGGAAGGGGAAGAACTGAATCTTCTCATCTCATCCAAACTAGAAATACATTTGATGTATGGAAGTTTTAACTGGCTCCAATTTTCTGTCCTGGGCTAGCATGCTCCTCCTTAAGCAGCTTTGTGATCCTATACTCTTAAGGGTTAATATGAATACCATATCATCCTTGGCCCTACTGCAATTCAGAACTCCCAAGCTCAATCTACTAGTTATCATCTTCCTCCAGGAGAAAAGACTACAGGCCCGTGCTCCTCTGGCTGACTCATATGCTTTTAAAAATTATTTTTCCAAAATTCTGAACTTAACCAACACCAAATAAAAGCAGTATTTCCATCTATGATTCAGAACAGAAGAATATTGTATTCTCGTATGGTTTTTGAAGTAGTAGAGAAATAAAGTTTTGCCTCTGGTATTTAATATTTATTTCATCACATACATAAATCAATGAATTAAAAAAGCATTTATGAAACTCTGTCAAGCACCGTGCTAAGTACCAAGAAAATGAATGTGAAAGAGTTGACATTGTCAAAGTGATGACCTAGGAGGAAAGGACCTGGAGAGTCACATGGGTAGGGAATTGATTCATGGGACAATTGAGTCCCACTTTCCAGGAATAATGGTGGTATTGACTCAATACTGAGCCTATAGTAAGAGGTGGAAAGTGGGAGTGAGGAAAGTCCACAGGGTGGAAATGCAAGGGTATGGCTGGATATAAGGCCTATTGTCTTCAGGAGCAAACAAAATGTTCTGTTGGGCATTCAAAGCCATTCAAGGTCCTAACTCCCAGTCTTCTCACACCTTATTTTCCATAACATGTTCTTCCACTGGCTGCCTAGATTTTCCAGAGCAAGACAGACATTCCATTTCACCACTCCAGGCCTTTTCTCTGGCTATCCCCCGTTTTTAAAACACTTTCCCTCCTCCTATATCCCTGTTCATTTCCCTGGCTTCCTTTAAGTTCCAACTAAAACCTCATCTTTAATTGGAAGCTTTCCCCAAATTCTCTTAATTTTAGTGCCTTCCCTCTGTTCATTATTTCCTATATTTCTGTATATAGCTCGCTTTGCACATATTTGTTTGTACATTATGTCCTCCATTAGATTGTAAACTCCTTGAGGGCAGGAACTGTCTTTTGCTTCTTCTTTGACTTTCAGTGCTTAGTATGAGTCTTGTTGATTTTTGTTGAATGATTGTTTTGGAGAGTTGGAACTGAGTTTGCATTTACTCACTTTTCAGGACAGCTCAATCTAGGGCAGGAGTTCAAAGGTTGAGTGAATTAACCCTCCTAGCAGTCCAATCTAGGGCTATTCTTTCAGATGTAGAAAAGGGGGGCAATGGCTGTGCAGGTGGTCACATGGCTTGGATGGACAATTGGATAGAATTTGAAGGTTGGTCAGTTAAAAAAAAAAAGCAAAACTCTTTTGCTGATTGAATACAAGTTCTCCCAAGGGCTTATGAAATGCCTACCAACATGTACAAATTACAAAACCCTTGAAGATAAAAATAATGGTTATTTTTACCAAATGATGCCTGGCACATAAATGACAGAATAATGTGTGACATATTGAGAATTTCATTGAATAATGAACATGTGTGAATGTATCCCAGATTACCCAACAGGAGAACACATCAACTTGGACTTCCCACAGCATTCAAGAGGAAGCCAGCTACTTACTTCTCACTACCCCCCTTCCCCATTTCCCCATTCCTCAACCAAGCCACACTTAATTACTTTCCAATGTTGTAGGATTTCCCTCAACATTCACACATCACTCAGTGACTGTCATAGAGAAATTCCATTTGCATTGTTGAATTTAACGCATAAAATACACATAAAACACGAGAAATTTCCAAGTGAAAAAAGTGTGTGCTGAAATAAGGTTGCACCTCAATAATTTGATAAGCTATGATTTGTAATGGGTACAGAAACACTAATTCAATAGGCATTTTGTGCAAGGCAATTGGGGCTAAGTGACTTGCCCAAAGTCATACAGCTAGTGAGTATTAAGTTTTTGAGGGTGATTTGAACGCAGGTCCTCCTGACTTAAGGGCCAGTGTTCTATCCACTGCCCCATTTAGCTGCCCTTGATATGTATTTCTGATATATATTCTTTTGTTATATTCCAAGATGAATTCCAAGAACTTTTCTGAGTACTAATGCAGATTAAGACATTGTACATGTTCTCACAAAGAATAACCCCATTAATGGGATCATCAAATTATTGAAATATTGAAGCACTAAAACTATCAGGATTTTGGAGATGTGTATGACGCAGTTCTTAGAGACAAATATATTTCCCTGAATACATGAGATTTATAATTGGAAGAGATAAGTCTTCCCTCTCAATTCTTGGAATCATTTGGAATCATCATGATCTTTGAAAGGGACGGCAGAGTTAAATCAAATCTGAGAGTTTTTAAAGGGACACAGTCCTTTTTCAAGAGATGACTGAGAACATCAAATGGAAACTTGCAAGAGATATGCAGCAGCAATGGGAATCCCAAACTCTGAGCATCCCTTCTTTTTTGACATTGTTCTAGAAATCCTAGTGATGATCTTAAGACAAGAAAAATGAATTCAATTAATAAGTATTAGTAAATAAAAGGTAAAAAATTCCATTTTTGTATATGATGATTTAATTAGAAAACCAAAGAGAATCAACAAAACCTTAATTGAAATAATAACTGATTTGGGCAAAATAGCGCAATCCAAAAGAAATCCATAAGAACCATCCCATTTTCTTATATGTAAGTATTAAAGTATTTATAGAAATAAAAGAACAACATGATTTATAAGATATTCAAAGTCCATGATTAGGTTGAGCTCATTTAGTAAAGATGAAAATCCTTCCCCGAAATTATCCTATAGATTTAAGACTGTACACATTTAAAATCAAAATCCCTTGTAGATTTAAACAAAATAATAGACAAATTTCTGTGGAAACCAAATGACCAAGAAGATTGAGGAAAATGATGACAAATACAAAAGGAAAAAGAAGCATCCATACTCACAGGGTTTCAAAATATGTTATAAAAGAGAAATTAGCAAAACTATCAGGTGGTGGTTATTAAACAGAAAATTAAGTGAGGCAGTTAGACAATAAAGAATTGGAAATAGGAATGCGTAGTAATCTAATGTTTGATAACCCTACAATCATAATAAATTGGGGAAAATATGAAGGATTCAGCCAAGATTATTGGGAAAACTCAGCATCACCTTGAAAAAAATAAGGACAAACCAAAATGGTAGAAATCACAATTCATTAGAAATGGATCCATCTATCAATCAGCAAAATAGTTCCTTCCCTCAAGGGGCTTGCATTCTATTGAGGGAAAAATGTAAGAGGCTGTGGTCTGGGGAGTGCTTGATCAATTTGTTCCCCATCCCCCAGTCCCCAATCAACTGGGTACAATGACCAGGTAAGGGCTTCTGGTGGAAGGGTACCTTCCAAGGAAGTAGCTACCTTCTGAGAGAACACAGAAAAATTCTCCAACGATGAGGGACATCTCCAAGATAATTAGCAACCGAGAGGTGAGTGTAGGGGAGAATGTACTTTCTTTCATCATGATCTGCAAGAGCTATTTGTGAAAGTGTTGGCCTTTCTTTGATCTCCCATGATTTTGTTTCTGTGGACTTTAATACTGGAGCTCAGAAATAGGTGAAGGAGATATCCTTCTGCCCTCCAGGGCCAGAAAATGAGACTGGTGACTTGCAGGAGAAGCAGAAGGCAAGCAGCCTGTCTACCTAAAGTGTTGTGAGAGGAGAGTTCATGGATTTCAAGTTCCTGAACGCCTCTTGCATTTCCATTTCCACATTTTGACCATAGGTCAGAGACTATCATTCCCAAGAATGAATTTTCCCTACAAGTACAGCATCCTTGGGCACTCAAAGACCAGAAATATGTAATTGTTGAGACACTTTTAAATGGTATTTGAAAGCTCATGGAAAATGGGATAGGTGCCACAGGATTATAGTAGGGCAAATCTTGTCCCAGTTTTCAGAAAAAGGAAAATAACAGCCTTCAAGCTTAAATGAGTTTGCCTTTTGATTCCTAGGAAAATTCTAGAATGATTCATAAAATACATGATTCCAAACATCTAGAAAGGGAAGTGGTGACTAGAAAGAGCCAGAATGATTCCATCAATAAAGATTATACCGATCTAAACTAATTTCTTTATTTTATTCCATTTAAAAAAAATTGGCCAGGATTACTAAGCTAGTAGATGAGGGTAATGGTAAGTATGTAATTTGCCTAGATTCAGGCATAGTTTTTGATGAAATATTTCATACCGTTTTTGAGGAGAAGCTGAAAAGATAGGGGCTAGATGATAACAATTAGAGGGATGGCTGGATGGTTAGACTCAAAGAAAAATGGTCAGTGTGAGGTGGCAGAAGTGAGTACTCTGGGCTTAGGTGCTTGGCTGTGTACTTTTTAACAGTTAGCTGATAAATGACATGGTTTTCAAATTTTCAGATGACACAAAGTTTGGAGGTATAGCTAACATACTGGAAGACAGTAAATAACCATAATGATCTTGACTAGCTAGAGTATTGAACTGAAATTTTTAAAAATGAAATTCAATAGGAATAAATATGAAATCTTGCATCTGGACATAAAAATTAGCCTTGCAAATGCAATATAGGAGAGACAGCAGTTGTTCTGAAAAAAAAAAGATCTGGGAATTTTAGCAGACTGCCAAGTTTCATCTGAATAAGCAGCATGATATGGCAGCCAAAAATCCAATTCCATCTTGAAGGGATACAGTTTCCAGCAGTAGGAAGATGACTATACTCAGACCTCACCTGGAGTATCATGGGGATCAAGGTTTAGGAAGGAAATTGATAATTGAGAGAGTACTCAGAAGATGCTGGGTAAAACCAAGATGGTGAAAGGTCTTCAGCATATGTTCTAAGAGTATTGATTTAAGGTGATGGTGATAATGATGTTTGGACTGCAGATGACATGACTCAGGAGAGACATAAGAACTGTCTTCAAGTATCTGTCATGTAAAGGTGGAATCAAACACGTGGTCTATTTGTCCCCAGAGGTTAGAACCAGGAGCAATGGGGGGAAGTCATAGAGAGACCAATTAGGGTTCTAACATCATGATGTTTGAAAAAACTTCCTATAGCTGACAAATGGTGGGACAGGCTGTCTTAATAAATAGTTATTTCCCTGTCTCTGGAGGTCTTCAAGCAGAGCCTGGGAGGCCACTTGTCAAGTATGTCATTGAGAGAATTCATTATGTATATTGGTTGGTCAGGATTGTTGCTAAAATACCCTCCAACTCTCAAATTCTGTGATGCTCCATTTTGCAAGAGACTGAGATAGGCAGTGGCCTCCTAGAGGAAGATTGCCTCACCATTGGGCAGCTTGGAATAGGAAGAGGATAGCTCTGTTTTAAGAGAATAAAGCAGTAGCATGGAAGAGAGAGAATGAAGGTCTTATTAACAATAAGATAATCATAAGAAGGCTGGACATTACCAAGACATCATGATGCTGATGGG
Organism: Myrmecobius fasciatus; assembly: GCA_023553655.1. Classification (NCBI taxonomy): domain Eukaryota; kingdom Metazoa; phylum Chordata; class Mammalia; order Dasyuromorphia; family Myrmecobiidae; genus Myrmecobius; species Myrmecobius fasciatus. The sequence continues at coordinate 116,890 of JAJPUD010005962.1, read as the reverse complement.
AAGTGCTTTGACAATGCAGATGGAGTTAATGGGAGAGTGTGTGATAGGTAGCATCAAGACTAGTTCTCTTTAAAATGGAGAATCTAAGGAGTCTAATCAGCTACTTGGTCAGTAAGGTGGTACAGTGGATAGAGTCCTGGCCTTGGAATTGAGACGACTCATCTTCACGAGTTCAAATCTGGCCTCACACTTACCAGCTATCTAATCTTGGGCAAGTCACTTTTCCTCAGCTTCCTCATCTGTTAAGCACAGGAGAAGGAAATGGCAAACCACTCCAGTATTTTGGCCAAGAAAACTCCAAATGGGATCACAAAGAGTTGGACACCACTAAAAAAATGGAAAAATAAGCTACTTAAATGCTATTCACATCTTTATTTGTCCTAGCAATTCCAGTGAATCAAGTTAAAAAGCATCGTACAAAGCAACAACAAAATTGTGCGATGAAAATAAAAACTATCCAAGAAAAACAAAAAGATTATGGAAAAAAAGTTGACCAACTCAAAAAGTAGATACAGAGTCTTAAAAGATGAAAATAACTCTTCAAAAATTAGAATTGGGCAAGGGAAGCCATGGAGGCTATAAGAGACCAAGAAATAACAAAACAAAGTATATAGAATGAAAAAATCGAGTAGAATGTGAAACATCTTATAAGAAAAACAACAGATCTGGAGAATAGATCAGGAAGAGAAAATATAAGAATGATTGGACTATCTGAAAGCTGTGACCAAAATCAAAACAAGACAAAATACCTTGACACAATAAATGCAAGAAATAATCCAAGAAAATTGTCCTGGGGTGACAGAACATGAGGGGAAAATAGAAATAGAAAAAAAAAATCCAATGATCACCACCTCAAAGAGATCTTTTGTGGAAAACAAATAGGAATGTTATTGCCAAATTTGGAAATCCCCAAATCAAAGAGAAAATTCTACGAGAAACAAGAAAAAAATTCAAATATTCTGGAGCTACAATCAGAATTGTATCAAACTTATCAGCAACCACAATAATAATAAAACCACAAGTGCTGGTATCATGTATACTGGCAATCGAAGGAACTAGGCCTGCAACCAAAAATATCATATACAGCAAAATTATCCATAATATTGAATGAAA
>JAJPUD010005962.1:91701-115677 GCA_023553655.1 Myrmecobius fasciatus | reverse complement strand
ACAGATTGTTAATGTTTTTTTACATGGAAATACTTAGAGTATTTTTAAGAGTGACATCTATTGGGTAGCTCAAAAGAAAGATTGGGTCAGAGCTGAATATGATCTGACTCTAAAAAAAAAGCAAAATTGCCTAGGAAAAGGAAAAAAAATAGTAGTTATGTTATACAATGAGGTGCAGAGAAAGAATAAACACAAAGGCATTAGAGAGGGGAAAGAGGGCCTATAGTTCTGAAAACCTTCTCACATCTGGTATGGGCTAAATAGGCAATACTGCATATATACCATGAAGGGTATAGCGTCCTCCAAAATCTATAAAGAAATAAGGAGGAAGGGATGGGTGGAGGTGGAAGCAAAAGGTAGGGGAAGAAAAGAAGAAAAGAAAAGAAGGGAGAGGTCCTTGGGTGGGGGGGAGGTTAAGTAATAGCAGAGCAAGTTAAGGAGCAGAATTAAAGCAGAAGAGTTAGCAGGAAAGAAGGCAATAAGGATCAGCAGTAGAATTTACTAGAAAAAAATGTATGACTAGTAATCACTGATCTTAAACAAAGTCAAACTTGAAAGATTCAATCGAGAGAGAAATCTGTTACATGTCAGCCATACTAATATTGTTTTAGAACATGTTTACATATAGGTAAATGCCTCTGTGTGTATGTGTGTGTGTGTGTGTGTGTGTGTGTATGATATCTACATGTGGGTGTGTATTTGAGTATATGTGGATTTGTATGTATGTTGCTCTATGTATATATAGATATATGTATATGTGTGTGGGTCTGTGGGTGGATGTGAATGTATTTTTTTGCCCTGCATATGTGTGTGTGTGTGTGTGTGTGTATTTATATATAAATATATCTGTGCTTAACTATAGCTTCCTTAGGGGAAGTGGAGGGGATGAAAGGGGAAAAAAGAATAAAGTTTAAAATGTTCATAGCAAAAAGCAAAAGAACAAACTACAAGGAAGAAAAGAAAAGATGGACACTCATGAATATAATTTCTTCTACTATTATATAACCTTTCTTGAAATGATAATTTATTGTTATATATCTTGAATCCTTCCTGATGTTTTGCTGGACACATGACAATGTTCTGTTCTGTTTTGTTTTAGTTTCCTTTTTTCAATTTTTTAAATAAACAAATTGTTTTTAAAAAGATCACATGATGATCAATGAAGGTAGACTTGGCTCTTCTCAGTAATTCAGTGATCCAAGGCAATTCCAATAAACTTTGCATGGAAAAAGTCATCCACATCCAAAGAGAAATCTATGGAGACTGAACAGCATACTATTTTCACCTTTTCTTTTTTTCTTGTGTTTTTTCCCTTTTGTTCTGATTTTTTCTCTCCCTACGTGATTCATATAGAAATATGGAAAAAAATGAATGTATATGCATAACCTAAAAAATAAAATACTCCCCAAATAGTAATTCAAAAATGATCATAGAATCATTCATCAAACAAAAAAAGAAAGATTTCTTGTGGACAATGTGATTTTAGCAGACACTTGAAGGAGGTCAGAGATGGAATCAGACAATAAACATTTATTAAGTGCCTATTACATGCAAAGTGCTGTGCTAAATACTGGGAATACAAATGTAAATAGAAAAGAAGACAGTCTGTCATGAGCTTAATGGAGTAAGACAATACACAAGTTGAAGCTGCAAGAGGGGCTGAGGGTGGTGATGCGAGCAGTAGCAGTGAGTGCTAGGCAAGCTCATTGTTACAGGATGATGAAAACAGAAATGAGAGCATTTTAGGCATGGCAAATTTAGGCAGATTCCCAGACTTGGCAGAGGAAGTGTTCTGTGGAAGAAACAACAAGGGCAAAGAGTTTGTGAGGTGTGGAAGAAAACTGGAAGGGTGGTAGGAGTGGGGTTCAGATTATGAAGGAGGTTTAAGGAAGGATAAAAAAAAGATGTGGAAAAATAACTGAGATAAATGGGAACATGAATCACGATGGTACAAAGAATTGACTCGGTGTCTAACGCATTTTCTGTGGGGTCAAATAACGATTGTTTCATGTCTGATACCTGTTTGTACATTGAACGCCTAGTTGGGTTCTGGGGACCTTGTTATCTAATTTTGGAGAAACTGAAATGGACCCACATTTTATTTGGGGGATTATCCTTGATCTACACTAGGTAGGGACAATGAACCTAAGCAAGAAACTGATCCTTTTAGGAGTCAGCGTCTTAGGATCATATCTGTGTGAGTTCAGAATAACTTGGGGACATTTGGGTCCATGGGTGATTAAAGTGAATACAAGGTAATTTTGAGGGATAAAAGTACCTAATAATCAATGAAATGGGGAAAGACCTCACACAGGAGATAGATTTGAAGGAGAAAGCCAGGGAGGTCAAAAAAAGAGGGAGAGAATCCAGGAAGGGGGAACAGAATGTGCAAACCACTTTGGATGAAATGGAGGAAGCTTCGAAGGTGATCATATGCATTAACTCTGGAAGATTCAGCTGGAGGAAAGCAAAGGGCTTTCAATGCCAAACCAAGCTGTCAAACATATACTTTAGCAAAATCACTTTCACAGTCATGTGGAAGATCTGTTAGAAAAGGGAGATGCTTAAAGGAAGGAAACTAATTAGGAGCTTTTTGCAAAAAGTTCACCAGAGAGGTAATGAGGCAATGAACTAAGGTGATGGCTGTAAGAGTAGAGGATAGATATGGGAGAAGTTGCTGAGGTAGAATCAAAGAATTGATAAATGATTCCCAAGGTCAGAACATGTCACTCCACTACTTAATAAACTGCAGTAGCTCCCTATTACCTCTAGGGTCAAATACAAAATTCTGTGTAGCATTTCTTCATGACCAGGTTTTCTTCTAACTTTCCAGCCATCTTACATCTGACACATATTCTGATCCAGTGCCACTGTTTCCTTACTATTCCTCAAACAAGACCCTCCATCTTCAGAGTGCCCCCAAGCCTTGGCAAGTTCTCCTGTTTCAGTTCTACCTCCAGGTTTCCTTAAGTCCCAGATAAGATCCTCCTTTCCTGATCCCCCCCTTAATATGGGATTTTTCATTCTTTTAATTACCTCCAATTTATCTGATTTATTTATCCAATTTATCTCCAATTATATCCAACTTATTTAAGTGTATGGCTTGTTCATACATAGTTGTTTGCATGTTATATCTATGAGTTATTCAAGGGCAAGGACTGTCTTTCCCTTTCTTTGTATCCCCAGCACTTGACACAGGGCCTAGTATGTAGTAGGTGCTTAATAAATGCTTATTGACTTACTGACTGACTGATTGGATATGTGGGGTGATTGAGAGCAGGGTCCAGGATTTGTTGTAGGCTGCAAACCTGAGGCTCTTGAAAGATGGCGATCCCTTCTACAGAGCAGGGATCTTTGGAAGTGGGATGAGTTCCCAAAAGAAAATGGGATCTATTTCAGACATGTTGAATTCAATATGCCAACAGGGCAGACAGGTGGAAATGTCTGATAGGCAGTTGATGATGACGGACTGGAGTTCTGGAGATAGACTAGGGCTGGATATATAGTTCTTTGAGTTATCCGCATAGAGAAGTAAAACCATGGGGTTAGTTGACAATGGGTGATGATCATCACAGAAGATTGAGGAGTGGCCACACAGGTAAGGGTTTAATCAAGGAAGAATGAGAATATCTAGGAGGAGAGGATGGTCAATCAAGCCCAGTATGATTGAGGTCAACAAAATTGGGGATTGAGAAAAAGCCAGTGGTTTGGGCAATTGAGAGCCTGCCACGAACTTCAGAGAGAAAAGGCTGAGTTGAGTGATGAAGCTAGATTATAAGGGACGTGAAAGGAGAGGAAGTGAAAGCAAGGCGTATGGATAGCTTTTTCTAAGAATTTGACTGTGAAAGGGAGGACATAAAGGAAGATTGCTTTGAGAGATAGGGTCAGGTCAAGGGAGGCCTTTTACAAGATGTGAACAAAACATTAAAAAGGCACACCATAAAAATCCTAGCAGGCAGTGACTTGTTACATCTTTCATAACTATGCATAGTCTATAAATTCTTAAAAAAACTAGTGACTTACAGGACATAAGAAGAGATAAAATGGATGTATTTGATTATCTAGAAATTAAAAAAAAGCACTTTTGGATGACAAAAGGCAACACATTCAGAATAAAAAAGCAAGAAAAACTGGTGAAATGTTTTGTAGCAAATCATTCTGATAAAAGTCTGACATTCATGGTTTATAAGGAAATGACACAAATTTATGGGTAAACACCATTCTCTAACTGATAAGCAATATGTACAGATAGTTCTGGAAAGAAAAAAGCATCAACTATCAGCAATCATATGAACAAATATTCGAAATCTTGGAGAGAAATACAAATGAAAACAAATTTAGGTACCTCCCAACCCCCGCGAAATCGACAAAGATCATACAATATGACAACGTTCTATCCTGGCAGGAGCGTGGTAACATGCTGTTGATGGAGCTGGGAAATAACTCATCTTTTGGGGAAGCAAAATGTAATCACTGAACAAGAGTTACCAAAATAACACATACATTTTATCCAAGTGGTCCCGCCACTGGGAAGATACTCCAAGGAGTCTATAGGCAAGAAGGAAAGGTCCGGTTGTACAGAAACATTGTCATTTGTGTCATTTATAAGAGCAAAAAATTGGAAACAATTTGTATGTTCATCAGTTACGAAACTGTTGAACAGAGTGGCAGGCTGCTCGGTGGTTCAGTGGACAGAGCAACTGGGAAATTTCTGAATGAATCATTGGATACCAAGATATATAATGGGACATTACCAGACCTAAGAAATTAGAAGAGACACAGTATAATGTAGTAGATAGAAATCCTGCCTCAGAGCCAAAAAGACCTGGGTTTGAGTGAGCCTCTGACAGGTTGGCTCTGAGACTCTGGTCAAATCCCTTAATCTTTCAGTGCCCCTTCATTTTTTAAATTGTGAGTTTCAGATAGTGATAGTGGAAATTTTCTCACTGGGGAGTTCCCTACACCAATTAATTCACAAATTCAAAAAAAATACAAAAAAGAAGAAAAATATGGATATGAAGAATTCAAATAAATCTGAGAAGATTTCTATAAAGTGATGGGAGGCAGTGGAAAGAACTCCAGATTTGGAGTCAGGTGACATAGGTTCCAATTCTGGCCCTGACACTTGTTAGCTTTGTTTCTCTGGGCACTTTCATGGGCCTTCATTTTCTCTTCTGTAAAACTGTTGGACTAAATGGCCCCTGAGTTCCCTTTCAGTTCTAGATTAAGAATCCTACAAATGACCTTAGGGAAGCCCCTTTCCCTCCTTAGACATTGTGTTTTTCCACTACAGACAACCCCCCATCTTTCTCCCATTTTCAGCTTCCTTTTGTGCTTGTCTATCATCATTAGATTGTAAACTCATTTAACAGCACCATATAATTAAAGATTACAAAATCAACAACAAATCCATATTCTGCCTCCATTATACAACATTCAAAATATAGGAAAAACAGATCCAGGAGGGGATTACTGTGCCCAAGCTGATAGATACACTTTTGGGAATGGGATTGCTGATGAGTAAAATAGTGCAAGTTAAAGATTTGTTCTTTTATAATCTCCTGAAACTTTGTTTGCTAAAATCCATTTCTTTCTTGTTTTTTCTTAGCCTCTTTTTATGCATTTGAAATCCTCTGCTTGTCAACAGAAACCAAATTAAGATCAATATTAAAAATGCAGCATCTTCCACCCAACCAGCTTGATGGGACCTTTTTGGATCCTGGCTTCTGTTACGTGTCCCAAGGTGTTGTCAATGGTCAATCTCCAGCTTCACTCAAGTGCCTGCCTCATAAAACTGTTGAATGTTGTAAGGTTAAGGATAAACTTCTTAGGGCAATCTACTAGGGGCTACCCACTTAGAGGCCAGTCCGTTTGTTTTACAGAGAAGGAAAATGAGGCACAGAGAAGAAAATTGAGTTCAAATTGGAAATGAATTCGATTGAGAAATGAACTTAGCAGCTATCATATTTTACACATTAGTAAACCGAGACCCACAAAGGGAAGATCACTTGAACAAGGTCACACAGGTGGCAGAGCAGAGGCTTGAATTGAGACCTTGGGAATCCTTTGATTCCATGCCCAATGCTCTCTCACATATGTTGTTTATTTCCTGTGCGTGGTGGTGGTATTAGGAAGGGATGAGGATCTTGGGGAGAAAAGGGGACCAGAACTCAGGCAGAGGTTTCTTTCTCGGTCATTATAGATTTTAGGTATCAGGAAGGATAATCCTTTAGCTAGCATTTTAATAAACCTACTGTGAATCAGACACCGTGCTCAGAGCTGGAAACTCAAAGCCAAAAAAGTCTCTGTTCTCAAGGAACTTGCAGTCTAATGGGGGAACACAAGTGTAGCCAACCATGTACAGATAATGTGCGCTGTAGAGAGTGGATGAGTGGTACTCTTGAAGGAAGGCAGAAGCAAGGGGATCTCAAAGAGTGTCAGATCCCATTTGAGTCCTGAAGGAAGCCAGGAGGTGGAGATGAGGAAGAAGGGTATTCCAGTATCAGAGAAGAGAAAGGGGATGTCATGTTTGAGGAAGAGAAAAAATAAAAACCAGTGTTGCTAGATTTTAGAATTGTTAAAAGGGAATAAAACAGAAGAAGCCTGGAAGGTTCAGAGGAGGCTGGATTCTGATAGGATTTAAAAGACAAAGGTGCTAGGGAGCCATTGGAGTTTATGAGGGGAGAGGGAGAGAGGATCAAATCCATGTTTTAGGAAGATCACTGGGACAGCTGAGTGGTGAGGAGAGACTTGGGCCAGGGAGGCCAAACAGTGGCTCAAGGTAATAGTCCAGGTAGGATTCAGCATAGCAAGTTGTAGTGGGAAGAATGTGTGTGTCTATGTGTGTGTGTCCATGTGTCCTGAGAAAATTCCCAAACTCTTGATCAGCATGGGCCCAGATCTGTTCATTTCTTCTTGATTTGGCTTGAAGAAGTTGTTGTTTTCGGCTATAACCTTATTTCCTGTTCTCCTCAGGGCTAGGTGCAGGCTGCTGTGTTATGTGTGTCTGTATATTTATGTATGTGTGTGTCTGTATTTATATATGTGTGTGTCTGTGTGTCTGTATGTATGTGTGTGTCTGTGTTTATGTGTATGTGTACAATAGTCCCAGGCCCAGCCTCAGTTGGTCATTATTGCCCCTTATTACCGCTTTGGCCGTATCCCACAAATTTTGGTATGTTGTCTCATTATTGTCATTCTCCTGGATGAAATTATCGATTGTGTCTATGATTTGCTCTTTCACCCATTCATTCTTCAGGATTAGGTTATTTAATTTCCAATTAACTTTTGGTCTATTTTCTCCTGGCCTTATATTGCATGTGATTTTTATTGCATCATGATCTGAAAAAGATGCATTTACTATTTCTGCCTTTCTGCATTTGATTTTGAGGTTTTTATGCCCTAACACATGACCAATTTTTGTATAAGTTCCATGACCCGCTGAGAAAAAAGTAAACTCCCTACTGTCTCCATTCAATTTTCTCCAAAGATCTATCATACCTAACTTTTCTAACATTTGGTTTACCTCCCTAGTTTCTTTCTTATTTATTTTGTGGTTTGATTTATCTAATTCTGAGAGAGCAAGGTTGAAATCCTTTCTACCATTCTTTTTTTCCTTTCCTCCTTTTGCTTTTCCTTCTATCATTCTCTTGTTTCTTTCTTCCATCTTTTTTTCTTCCTTTCTTCTTTCCTTCCTTATCAGCTTGATTCCTTTGATTCATTTTTTCCTTCCTTCCTCCCTTTCGTTTTTCTTACAGTCCTTCCTAACATTCTACCTTCCATACTTTTTGTTTTCTTCCTTACTTCTTCCTTTATGTTTTCCTCCCTTCCTTACTTCATTCTTTCCTTCCTTTCCTCCTTCCTTGTATCCATTTTCCTTATATTTTTGGTCGTGTCTCACCTTTCTTGTTTCCATTGTTTTTTCCCCTTACTTTCTTACTTTTGTCCTTCCTTCCCTCCTTTCTTTCTTTCATTCTTTAATTTTTTCCTTCCCTCATTCTTTCCTTCTTTACTTCAATTTTCCCTTCCTTCTCTCCTTCCTTCCTTTCATCACTTTTTTCTCCTTTCTTTCCTTTCATTCTTTCTTCTCTCCTTCCTTCCTTTTTTCCATGATTTTTCTTCCTTCCTTTCTCCCCTCCTTTCATCCCATCTTCCTTCACTCCTTTATTCCTTTCTTTTCTCCTTTTTTCATTCTTCTGCCATCATTTCCCTCTTACTGCATTTTTTCTTTTTCCTTCACTTTTCTGTCTTTTCTCCTTTCCACCCATCTTACCTCCTTCTTCCCTTCCTCCTTCCTTCCATTCTTTTTTCTTTCTCCTTTCCATTCTATTACCTACCCTTTTTCTTTCTATTCCCCTTTCATTCTTCCATCATTTTTTCCTTACTTTGATCTTTCCTTCTCTCATTCCTTTCTTCCTTCCTTTTATTTTTATCGTCCCTCCTTCCTCCATTCCTTTTGTCCTTCCTGCTCTCCTTCCTAACATTTTTTCCTCTATCCTTTTTTCTTTTCTTCCTAACTTTTGTCCTTCCCATTTTCCTTCCTTGCTTGCCTCTTTTCTTTCCTTTGTTTTTCTCCTTCCTTCCTTCTTTTTTCCTTCCATTCTTCTTCTCTTTTTGCTTCCTTCCCTTTTTTCCTTCCTTCCTTTCATACTTTTTCCTTCCTTCCTTTTATCCTTCCTTCTCTCCTTTCTACCTTACTTTATTCATCCTTTTGTCCTCCCCTCATTCCTTCCTTATTTTTTCCTTTACTTTTAAATTTTCTTTTCTTTTTCCTTCCTTCCACCTTCTTTCCTTCCTTTCATCCTTCCTTCTCCCCCTTTTCTTATTTACATCTTGTTTTTCCCTTCCTTCCTTCTCTCCTTCCTTCCTTCCTTCTTTTTAATTACTTTCTACTTCCCTTTTTTCTTCCTTCCCTCTTTTCCTTTTTCCTTCCTTCCTTTGTTCCATTCTTCCATCCTTTTATCTTACTTCATTCCATCTTTTTTCCTTCCTTCCTTTCATCCTTCCTTCTCTCTTTCCTAAACTTCTTCCTTCCATCCTTTTTACTTTTCTTACTTATTTTTTCCTTTCCATTTTCCTTTCCTCTTTCCTTCCCTTCTTCTTTACTTTTCCCTGAATTCCTTCCTTATTTCTTTTCTTTTTGCTTCCTTCCCTTTTTCTTCCTTCATTTCTTCTGTCCTTATTTTCTTCCCTCCTTGGTTTCATCTATGTTCTTTTTCTTTTTTGTTTTTCTCTCGTACTTCCATTCTATCTCCCTCCTTCCTTCCCTTTCTTCTTCCTTCTCTCATTTTTTTTACTTTCTTTCATCCTTTTATGCTTTCATTGTTTCCTTCCTTTTTTTAACTTTTCCATTTCTTCTCTCCTTCCTTCCTTCCATTCTTTTTTCCTTTTCTTATTTTGTCTTTGCTTTTCTCATTCTCTCAATTTTTCCATCCTTTTTCCTTTCCTCATTCATTCCTTCCTTTTTTCTTTCACTTTTTATTTTCTTCTCTCTTTCCTTTCTTTCTGTGTTATTTCCTTCCTTTTCCCCTCTCTTTTTGATTTCTTCCCTATATCTTCCCTTTCTCCTTCTTTTCTTCCTTCCTTACTTCCAATCTTCCTTCCTTTCTTCTTTCCCTCCTATCTTCCTTCCTTTCTTTTTTCTTTCCATCCATTTTTATTCTTTCTTCCTTCTTTCCTTTTTTCCCTTCCTCCTTCCTTCTTTCTTTCCCTCCTTTTTTCTATTTTTCTTTTTTCTTCCTCCCTCCCTCCTTTCCTTATGTTTTCTACCTTTATTTCTTCCTTTATTTTTTGTAGACTTTTTTCCTTTCCTTTTTCCTTCCATCCATTTTCTCTTTCCTTTTTACTTCTGTTTCTTCTTCCTTCCATCTTTACTTTTTTCCTTTCTTATTTGCTTTTTTCATCATTTTTCCTTCCCTCATTTCTTTTTTCTTTTATTTTTTCCTTCTTTCACTTCTTCCTTCCTTTCTTCTATTTTTTCCTGCCTTCCTCCTTTCATTCTTCTTTCTGTCCATCCTTCCTTCCTTTCTTCTTTCCTTTCCTCTCTTTTTCTGCTTTACTCCTTCCTTTTTTTCCCTTTTCCTTCTCTCCTTCATTCCTTCCATTCTGCCTTCTTTTCTTCTTTCCTATTTTTCTCTTTTTGCTTTCCTTCTTGCCTTCCTTCCTTCCTTTCCTTTTCCCCTTTCTTCCTTTTGTACTTCACTCTTTCCTTCCTTCCTTCTTTCCTTCTTCCTTCCTTTTTTTTCTTCTTCCCTTCTTTCTCCCTCTTTTCTCTAATTTTCTTCTCCCCTCCCTCCCTTCTGTCTTTTTTCTCATTTCGTTCCTTTATTTCCTCCATTCTTTTTTCTTCCCTCCTCCCTTCCATTTGTTTTTCTTCCTTTTTTATTTCTTTCTCTCCTTCCTTTCTTCCTTACTTTTTAATCCATTTTCCTTTCCTCATTCCTTCCTTCCTTTTCTCCTTCACTTTTCCATCTTTTCTTCCTTTCTTTCTTCCTGTCTTCCATCCTTTTGGCTGCCTTCCTTCCTTTCATCTTTCTTTCTCTCCTTTATTCTGTACTTTTTTCCATTCACTTTTTCTTCACTTCTTCCTTCTTTCATTTTTTCAGTTTCTCCTTTTTTCTCTTTTTCATTAATTCCTCCCTTCCTGCCTTCTTTTCTTCTTTTTGTCTTACTTTGTTCGTTTGTTCATTCCTTCCTTCAATTCCCTTTTCCTTTCTTTATTTTTAATTCCTTTCTTCTCTTTCCTTCCTTCATTCCTTTCTTCCTGCCTTCCTTCTCTCCTTCCATCCTTTGTTCATTTCTTCCTTCCTTTCTTCAATCCCTTTTCATTCCTTCCTTCCATTCTTTTGTTCTTATTGTTTTAGTTCCTGCTCTTCTTCCTTTCATTCTTTTTTCAGTCCTTCAATCATTTGTTCTTTTTTCCTTCCTCCCTTCATTCCTTCATTCCTCCCTTCCTCCCTCCCTTTTTCCCTTCTTCCCTCTTCCCTCTTTTCCTTCTCCCTTCCATCTTTTCCCCTTTCTTCCTTTCCTCTTTTTTCCTGCTCCTTTTTTCTTCCTTTCTTTCCCCCCTTTTCCTTCTCTCCTTCATTCCTTCCATTCTTCCTTCACTGCTCCTTTCTTTCTTCCTTTTTTCTTTTCCTCTTGCCTTCCTAATTTTCCTTTTTTCCCCTTCCCTAATTCACTCTTTCCTTTCTTTCTTGTTTCCTCTCTTTTTTTTCTTTTGTTTCTTTCTTCTCTCCTTCATTTTTTCTCTTTCCCTTTCTTCCTTTATTTCTTCCTTGCTTTCTTCCATCCTTTCCCCTTCCCTCCTTGCTTCCCTTCATTTTCCTTTTCTTTTTTCTTTCTCTCTTGCATTCCTTTTTCTCTTTTAACCTTCCTCTAACTGTTATTCCTTACTTTTTTCATCCTTTTTTCCCTTGCCTCAACCTTTCCTTCCTTTTTCCTTTACTTTTTTCTTCTTTTCTTCTTTCCTTTCTTCCTGTCTTTATCCTTTTTTGCTTCTTTCCTTCCTTCCTTCTTTCACTCCTTCCCTCATTCCTTCTATCCTTTTTCTGCATTTATTTGTTTCATTCTTCCATCTGTCCTTCCTTGCTACTTTCTCTGTTTTTCATCCTTCCCTTTCTTTCTTTTCCTTTTTCCTACTTTCCCCTCTCCATTTCTTTCTTTCTCTTTCCTTTGTTTCTTCCTTTCTTCCTTTATTTCCTTGTTCCTTCTGTTCTTTTTTCCTTTTTCCTTTCTCTCCTTTCTTCATCCCTTCCCTCTTTTCCTCTTTTTTCTTTGCTCCCTTCTTTTTCTTCCTTTCTTTTCTTTTTGCTTCTCTCCTTCACTCTTTCATTCTTCCTTCTTTTCCTCCTTCACTGATCTTTTCTTGCTTCTTCTTTTCTTTCTTTTCCTCTTGCCTTCCTTTTTTTCTTTTTTCTTCCTTCCCTCTTTCATTCTTTATTTTTTCTTTTGTTTCTTTCTTCTCTTTTTCCTTTTTTCCTTCCTTCATTGTTTCCCTTCTCCATTTCTCTACCCTTGTTTTATTCCTTCCTTCCTCCTTTCCTTGTTTCTTTCCTCCTTTCCTTTCTTTCTCCTTGCCTTTCTTTTTCCCTTTCTTCCCTCATTTCCTTCCTTCCTTTTTTTCTTTTTCTTCTTTCCTTTATTTCTTCCTTCCTTTCTTTTTTATTAAAGCTTTTTATTTGCAAAACATGTGCATAGGTAATTTTTCAACATTGACCCTTGCAAAGCTTTCTGTTACAAATTTTTCCGTCCTCCCCCACCCCTTCTTCTAGATGGCAGGAAGTCTAATACATGTTAAATATGTTAAAATATTTGACAGATCAAATATATGTATACATATTTATACAGTTTTCTTGCTGTACAAGAAAAATTGGATCTACAAGTAAAAAAATTCTGAGAAGGGAAACATAATGCAAGCAAAAATCAATAGAGAGTGTGAAAATGCTATGTTGTGGTCCAGACTCAGATCCCACAGGCCTCTCCCTGGGTGTACATGGGTTTGTTCATCACTGAGCAGCTGGAACTGATTTGAAACATCTCATTGTTGAAGAGAACCATGTCCATCAGAATTGAGTCTCATATAGTCTTGTTGCTGTGTACAATGATCTCCTCATTCTGCTCATTTTACTTAGGATCAGTTCATGCAAGTCTCTCCAGGCCTCTCTGAAATCATCCTACTGGTCATTTCTTACAGAACAATAATATTCCATGACATTCATATAACATAATTTATTCAGTCATTCTCCAAACTGATGGGCATTCATTCACTTTTCAATTTCTTGCCATTACAAAAAGGGCTGCCACAAACATTTTTGCACATGTGAGTCCCTTTCCTTTCTTTAAGATCTCTTTGGGATATAGGCCCAATAGAAACACTGCTGGGTCAAAGGGTATACACAGTTTGATAACTTTTTGAGCATAGTTCCACATTGCTCTCCAGAATGGTTGGATCTGTTCACAGTTCCACCAACAATGTATCAGTGTCCCAGTTTTCCCACATCCCCTCCAACCTTCGTCATTATCTTTTCCTGTCATCTTAGCCAGTCTGACAGGGATGTAGTGGTATCTCAGAGTTATCTTAATTTGCATTTCTCTGATCAATAGTGATTCGCAGCACCTTTCCATATGACTAGAAATAGTTTTAATTTTATCATCTGAAAATTGTCTGTTCATATCCTTTGACCATTTATTGATTGGAGAGTGCTTTTAATTCTTATAAATATGAGACAATTCTCTATATATTTTAGAAATGAGGCCTTTATCAGAACCTTTAAATGTGAAGATGATTTTCCAATTTATTGGTTCCCTCCTAATCTTGTCTGCATTAGTTTGTTTGTACAAAAAATTTATAATCAAAATTATCTATCTGGTGTTCAATTAAGAGTTCCAGTTCTTCTTTGGGCACAAATTCCTTCCTTCTCAGTTCTGAGAGGTAAACTATTCTATGTTCCTCTAAGTTGTTTATACTATCACTCTTTATGTCTAAATCATGAACCCATTTAGATCTTATCTTGGTATGTGGTGTTAGGTGAGGGTTAAGCCCCAATTTCTTCCATACTAGTTTCTAGTTTCCCCAGCAATTTTTGTTGTATAGTGAGTACTTATCCCCAAAGCTGGGGGTCTTTGGGTTTATCAAACACTAGACTGCTATAATTATTGCCTGGTTTGTCCTGTGATCCAATTCTATTCCACTGATCGACTGTTCTATTTCTTAGCCAGTACAAAATGGTTTTGATGACCACTGCTTTATAATATAATTTTAGATCTGGCACAGCAAGGCCGCCCTCATCAGGTTTTTTTTTCATTAATTCCCTTGAGATTCTTGACCTTTTGTTCTTCCGAATGAACTTTGCTACTATTTTTTCTAGCTCTGTAAAATAATTTTTTGAGAGCTTGATTGGTATGGAACTTTATTTAGTGCCATTTACTTATTTGTAAATTAGTTTGAGTAGTACTGTCATTTTTATTATATTCACTCGGCCTACCCATGAGCACTTGATGTTTTTCCAACTGATTAGATCTGACTTTATTTGTGTGGAAAGTGTTTTGTAGTTTAGTTTGTATAGTTCCAGACTTTTCCTTGGGAGATAGATTACCAAATATTTTATGCTATCGGCAGTTATTTTGAATGGAATTTCTTTTTGTTTCTCTTGCTGCTGAACTTTGTTGGTAATATATTAAAATTCTGATGATTTATGTGGATTTATTTTGTATCCTGCAACTTTGCTAAAGTTGTGAATTGTTTCTAGTAGTTTTTTAGTTGAGTCTCTAGGGTTCTCTAAGAATACCATCATATCATCTGCAAAGGGTGATAGTTTGGTTTCCTCACTACCTACTTTAATTCCTTTAATCTCTTTTTTTTTCTCTTACTGCCAAAGCTAACATTTCTAATACAATATTGAATATTAATGGTGACAGTGGGCAACCTTGTTTCATTGCTGATCTTATTGGGAATGGTTCTAGTTTGTCTCCATTGCATATGATGCTTGCTGATGGTTTTAAGTAGATGCTACTAATCATTTTCAGGAAAAGCCCATTTATTCCTATACTCTCTAGTGTTTTTAATAGGAATGGATGTTGGATTTTATCAAATGTTTTTTCTGCATCTATTGAAATAATTATATGATTTTTGTTAGTTTGATTATTAATATAATTGATTATGCTGATAGTTTTCCTAATATTGAACCAGCCCTGCATTCCTGATATAAATCCTTCTTGATCATAGTGTATTATCCTGGGGATTACTTCTTGTAATCTCATTGCTAATATTTTATATAAGATTTTTGCATCAATATTCATTAGAGAAATTGGTCTACAGTTTTCTTTCTCTGTTTTCACCCTACCTGGTTTAGCTATCAGCACCATATCTGTATCATAGAAGGAATTTGGCAGGACTCCTCCTTTCCCTATTTTTTCAAATGGTTTATATAGTATTGGAATTAA
This sequence comes from Myrmecobius fasciatus, assembly GCA_023553655.1. Lineage (NCBI taxonomy): Eukaryota > Metazoa > Chordata > Mammalia > Dasyuromorphia > Myrmecobiidae > Myrmecobius > Myrmecobius fasciatus. Next base: position 100,734 of record JAJPUD010005962.1, on the reverse strand, counting down.
TTGATCTTTGAATTTTTTTTAGAATTCATATTTAAATCCATCTGGCCCTGGAGATTTTTTCTTAGGGAGTTGATTAATAGCTTGCTCTATTTCTTTTTCTCAAATGGAGCTATTTAAATAATTTATTTCCTTTCTGTTAACCTGGGCAATCTATATTTTTGTAGATATTCCTCCATTTCATTCAGATTATCAAATTTGTTGGCAGAAAGTTGGGCAAAGTAACTCTTAATTATTACTCTAATTTCCTCTTCATTGGTGGAAAATTCTCCCTTATCATTTTTTGAGACAAACAATTTGATTTTCTCCTTTTCTTTTTGTAATCACATTAACTAAAGGTTTATCTATTTTGTTGTTTTTTTCATAAAACCAACTCAGTTTTATTTATGAATTCTATAGTTTTCTCATTTTCAATTTTATTAATATCCCCTTTTATTTTCAGCATTTTCAATTTGGTATTTAATTGAGGGTTTTTAATTTGTTCTTTTTTTAGTTTTTTTAATAGTAAGCCAATTCATTGATCTTCTATTTCTAAATTTTATGCAAATAAGCATCTAGAAATATAAATTTATCCCTCATAACCGCTTTGGCCATATCCCACACATTTTGCTATGTTGTCTCATTATTATCATTCTCCTGGATGAAATTATTGATTGTGTCTATGATTTGCTCTTTCACCCATTCATTCTTTAGGATTAGATTATTTAATTTCCAATTAACTTTTGGTTTATTTTCTCCTGGCCTTATATTACATGTGATTTTTATTGCATCATGATCTGAAAAAGATGCATTTACTATTTCTGCCTTTCTGCATTTGATTTTGAGATTTTTATGCCCTAACACATGGTCAATTTTTGTATAAGTTCCATGAATGGCAGAGAAATAAGTAAACTCCTTTCTATCTCCATTGAATTTCCTCCAAAGATCTATCATACCTAACTTTTCTAACATTTTGTTTACCTCCCTAACTTTTCTTATTTATTTTGTGGTTTGATTTATCTGATTCTGAGAGAGCAAAGTTGAGATCCCCCCCTAGTATAGTTTTGCTATCTATTTCTTCTTGCATCTCCTGTAATTTCTCCTCTAGTGGATGCTATACCACTTGGTGCATTGCTTCATTATCTATGGTACCCTTTAGTAAAATACAGTTTCCTTCCTTATCTCTTTTGATTTGATCTATCTTTGCTTTTACTTGATCTGAGATAAGGATTGCTACCCCTGTTTTTTTTTTTTTGTTCACCTGAAGCATAAAAGATTCTGCTCCAGCCTTTTACCTCCACTCAGTATGTATCTCTATGTTTTAGATATGTTTCTTGTAAACAACATATTGTTGGATTCTGCTTTTTAATCCTGTCTACTATCTGCTTCTGCTTTATGGGAGAGTTCATCCTATTCACATTCACAGTTAAAATAACTAATGCTGTATTTCCCACCATCTCATTTACCCAAAGTTATGGTTTTCTCTTTCCTTTCCCCTTTCTCCTTTCCCCCCTCACCAGTATTCCACAATCATTTCAGAGTGTACAAAGAGCCTCAGAGAAACTTACCAGATGCTTAGAATCTGCTATACTGAGTCTGGCCCGGAGCTGCCATTTGACCTCAGCAAACTGCCCGACCCCCTGCCCGACTGAGACAGACCTGCTCTGTAGCTCCTCCAAGGTAACTTCTCCTAGGAATATGTTGTAGTCCACATATTTAGGGGAGCTTTCACTAAACTTTCAGTTTAGAGGCTTAATCTGATGTTGGTTTGAGAGAAGGTCAGAGGAGGTCACAGAGAGTCATGTCTTCACTCTGTCATCTTGGCTCCACCTTCCTTTTCCTCTTTTTTTCTTACCTCCTCCCTTCCATTCATTTATAATTCATTTTAATTTTTTTCTCCTTACCTTGTTCCTTTCTTTCATCCTTCCTCTTTCCTTCCTTCTTTTATTTCATCCTTTATTCCTTTCCTCATTCCTTCCTTTCTTTTTTCCTTCACTTTTCTGTCCTTTCCTCCTTCCTTGCTTCCTATCTTCCATCCTTTTTTTTGCTGCCTTTCTTCCTTTCATCTTTCTTTCTCTCATTTCTTCCTTACTTTTTTATCCTATTTTTTGACTCCTTCCTTCTTTCATTTTGTCTTTCAGGCTTTGTTTTCTTCTCTCCTTCCTTAATTCCTCCCTTCCTGCCTGCTTTCCTTTTTTTGCTATCCTTCATTCATCTGTTCATTTGTTCATTCCTTCATTCCCTTTTCCTTTCCTTAATCTTTACTTTCTTTCTTCCCTTCTGTCTTCTTTTCTTCTTTTTTTTCCTTTTTTCTTCTTCCATTTTCTTTTGCTATCTTCCCTTTTTCTTCCTTCCATATTTCATTTCTTCCTTTCTTTCTTCCATCCCTTTTCTTTCATCCTTTTGTTCTTTTGTTTTAGTTCCCTCTGACCGTCCTTCCTTCCATCCTTTTTTTCACTCCTCCCATCCTTTTTGTATTTCTTCCATTTCTTTTTCCTTCCATTTTTACATCCTTCTTTCCATTCTTTTTGCCTTCCTTCTATCCCTTTTTCTTTCTTCCTTCTTTCTTTCCTTCCTTTCTTCTTTCTTTCCTTCCTTTCTTCCTTCTTTTCTTCCTTCTTTCTTTCCTTCCTTCTTTTCTTCCTTGTTTCCCTGCTTCCTTCCTTTACTCTTTTCTTCCTCCTTATCTTTCTTACTCCATTCCTTCATTTTCTCCCTTCCTTCTTTCGTTTATTTCTCACTTCATTTCTTCCACCCTTTTTCCTTCCCTTCTTACTTCCATCCACTTTCTTTTGCTTTTTACTTCTTTCTCTTCTTTATTCCTTTTTCATTTACTTCCTTTTTTCCTGCCTTCCATTTTTTATTCCTTCTATCCTTTTTCTTCCTTCCTTACTTCTTTCTTCCTTTTTTCTTCATTCCAGTTTTTTTCCATACCTTTTTCCTTTTGTCATTTTATTTATTTCTTTCTTTCTTCTTTTCTTCCTTTACTCATTTTTCTTTTTTCTCCCTTTCACTTTTCCTTCCTCCCTCCTTCCTTCTTTCCTCCCTCCCTTCTTTCCTCTCTTCATTCATTCCATTTTTCCTTCCTTCTCTCCCTTTCTTTCTCCCTTCCTTCCTTTTTTCTCTTTTCCTTCCTTCATTTGTTTTTCCTTCTTTTCTTCTTTCCTTCCCTTCTTTCTGCCATTCATCTTCATCCTCTTTTTATTTCTTTTTCTCCTTCTTTTATTCCTTCCTTTCATCCTTCCTCTTTCCTTTCTTCCTTACTTTCTTTAATCCTTTCTTCCTTTCCTCATACCTTCCTTTATTTTTCTTCACTTTTTCTGTCTTTTCTTCTTTCTTTTCTTTTTATCTTCCATCCTTTTTTGCTGCTTTCCTTTCATCTTTCTTTCTCACATTCCTTCCTTACTGTTTTCTATCCTCTTTTCCCTTCACTCCTTTCATTTTGCCTTTGGATTTTTCCTTTCTTCTCTCCTTCCTTAATTCCTGTCCTCCTGCCTTCTTTTTTTATTATGTCTTCATTCATTAGTTTCTTCCTTCCTTCCTTCCCTTTTCTTTTCCTTATTCCATTTTTCTTTCTTCTCACCTGCCTCCTTTTCTTATTTGTCCTTCCTTTTGCTATCTTTTTGCTATCCTCCTTTTTCTTCCCTTTTTCTTTTAATTCTTTTTGCATTTATTCCATCCATATTTTCTTTCCATCTTTCCATCCATTTTTCTTCTTTCTTTCTTTTATTACTTTCTTCCTTCCTTCTTGCTTCCCTTTTTCATCCTTTGAATTTTCCTTCTTTCTTTTCTTCCTTTTCTCTTTTCTTTCTTTCTTCTTTTCCTTCCTTTTTCTTCTTTTTTCTTTCTTTCCTTCCTTCCTTTTCTCTTTTTTCCCTTCCTTTTTTACTTCCTTTGTTCCTTCCTTTCCTCTTCTTCTTTTCCTTTCTTCTTCCTTACTTTCTCACTCTATTGCTTTTTTTCTCTTTTCCTTTATTTCTTCCACCCTTTTTCCTTCCCTCTTTCATTCTATCAATTTCCCTTTGCTTTTTGCTTCTTTCTCTCCTTCCTTTTTTTTCCTTTCTTCTTTCTTTAATTCCTTCTTTCTTTCCTTTTTACATTTCTTCCTTCCCTATCTTCCTTTCTTCCTTTTTTTCTTTCTTTACATTCTTTTCTTCTTTTTTCTTCCCTCCTTCCTTTCTTCTTTCCTTCATTCCCTTTTTCTATTTTTTCTTCTTTTTTGACTTCCTCCCTCTCCCACTTCTTTTTTCTACATTCCTTTCTTTCTTACTTTCTTGCAGATTTATTCCTTCCCTCCTTCCTTCTATCCATTTTCTTTTTTTTTGTAAATTTTTTTTCTCTTCTTCCTTTCTTCCATGCTTTTTTCCTTCCTTCCATTTTTATTTCTCTCTTTTTCCTTACTTTCTTTCATTCTTTTTCCTAACCTCATTTCTTTTTTTTCCTTTCCTTCACTTTTTTCCTTCTTTCACTCTTTCCTTCAATTCTTTTTTCTATCATTTATGCCTTCCTTCTTTCTTTCTTTCTTCCTTTTTTCATTTCCTTTTTTCTACTTTTGTCCCTCCTTCCCTTCTTTTTCCTTTTTTCTTTCTCTTTTTCTTCCTTCCTTCTTTTTTTCCTTCCTTCCTTCTCTTTTCCTTCCTTCCTTCCTTTCCCCTTCTTTCCTTTTTCTTCTTTCCCTCCTTCCTTCCTTTTATTTTTACTTCCTTTCCTATTACTTCTTTCTCTTCTTGTTTTCCTCTTTGTTTTCCCCCTTCCCTCCTTCATTTCTTCCTCCTTCTCTCTTTTCTTTTTCTTACCTTCCTACCTTTCTTCCTTTCTTTTCTTCTTTCCTTCCTTTTTCTCCCTCTTTACTTTTTCCTCTCTCTCCCTCACTTCCTCCTCTCCTTTCCTTTCTCCCTCCTTCTTTCTTTTTCTATTCCTTTTTTCCTTCCTTCCTTTCTTCCTTTTTCCTTTCTTCCTTCCCTCACTCACTTTTTTCTTTCCTCCCTTATTCTTCCCCTCCTTCTACCTCTCACTTTAATCCAATTCACTTGCATTTTATGGCATCACCACCCTGATATTCTCATCTTTTTCAAGAACAAAGGATAAACAACATATATGTGTATATATATGCCTATGCATGCTTGTCTTTCTGTGTGATGGTGATGGTGTCACCCATATATTGCTTTCTAATTGTACTCTGATATTTGTATTAAGTCCACCAACCACAAATACGAAAGGTATTTAGAAATTCTCTTGATTTCTGTGGGAGAAGGAACAGGAGTATAGAATTAAATTAAGGACATGACCTGAATAAAAAGAAAAAGGAGATGGTGGAGGTGTTTTGAAAGGTTCTGGAACATTGGAGAAGAAGTCAGATATTGAATTTGGGAAGGAGAGCTTGTGGCCAATGTGAAGGGTAAACACCTCCAAATTGGTGTGAACTTTTTAGTCTTTAGGGAGAATAGGGGGCGTTTTGCAGAGCCTTGAATGGATTGCACATAAATCTGTACTTCTGCTATAGATGAGGGGCCTCTATATAGGTTTCAAGTAGAGGCTGCTTTCCATCCTAAAAAGGAGCACTTCTCTACAATCCAGATCATCATGGGATGAGAAGCAGTTAAACAATTAGAAGAAAAAAAATAAACCACAACTGCAACTGAAAGTAGGACTTCAGTGGGGGCAAAAGTTAAAACCTATGGGTCTGAAGTTTAAAAAAAAAGAATCTGACTTTTGTTAGGAGGTTGGTGACTGAAGAGATGTCACATAAAGGCATTATGAAAGGCAATTATGCACTTGGATAGAAAATATAAATTTAAGAATATTAATGGAGAGGAAAACAGATGCTCTGAGGCAGAAAGTTGTCAGATAACATGTTTTGGATCTAAAGCTAGAAGAGTCATTAGATACTACTGAATCCAACACACTCATTTTAAAGATAAGAAAGTTAGGGTCTCAGCCTTATGACCTTAACTAGGTTCATACAACTACAATTAGAATAGGATTTGATCCATTTTCGTGGTCTTCAGGTACAGCAGACTATCCACAATGTATCGTGGTCTCTCTAAAAGCCAGAGATAAAGAAAAAACAAGTGTTGATTGATGATTCCTTGCTCAGAGGTCTTGAGGCAGCTATTTGTCTGTACTGATAACAACTGAGAGGATACTAGACTTCTGGTTGGGATATTTATTGAAAAGGATTTAAGTGGGTCCAGCTCCCCTAAGGAACTTTATATCTATATCTATCTATCTATAATTAATATTAATTTATTTATTAATAGTGAATAATAAGTTGAAAAAAACACTAGGAATAGATGGGCCCTGCAGCAAACATTGATCTGGTCTAGGGGGCTCCATTCTTCCATGGGAGAACAAGTCATGGGTTTGTGGATACTCCAGGATATTGGTTTAAAGGCAGCCCTAACCTCAGAGATCGAGGCTTGAATCTCCAACCATTGATTAGGTGACTGCACCGATACTAGGCTGGCCAATGTAACCAAGCTGAAGCCTGCAGATCTGAACCAGACTCACAGATCTGAACCAGTTCACAGACAAGGCCAACACTCTTGGTTAGGGGAGCTTCAGAAACCATCTCCATCTAATCTGGGTGAGGCCCCTGAACCCTGGGACTTCTGGTAGATCAGCCCATAAGTTTGAAGAGCACTGCAGACTGTGACAGTTGCTGGGACTTGATGCTAATAATGTGTCTAACTCTGAACTCTACGCCAGAGCTGAGCCTCCAGGAAGGGCCTGCCCTAAGAGACCAGGCCAGATTCAGGCCAATCTGACTTTATCGGCAACTCTAGGAGCTGCTGTGGTTGATGGTGCCTGGTGACAGTGGGCAGGGCTTGGTACCAATATTGTGTCCAACCTCTGATTCCAGACCGACCAGGTTATAGAAGGCAGGACTTGGCCCCATGCAGGATCTAGAAACTACAGGCCAATAACCTTTAGAGTATAGAAGAAAAAGGACAAAATCCCAGTACAATACTCTCACTCCAGTGAGATATAGCACCTGGGCCCTGCCAATCTATGGAACAGTGTAGGAGGGGCCATGGTCTAACCTTGGAACAAAATCCTACTCCAAAACCTAAAGTTAGAGCTTTAAGTAAACAGAAAAAATACCGCCACTATTTAAGAGATGCTGTTGGCTAAAAGAATATCAATAGAAAATGCCAGAGAAAAAAAAGATTACTCTGCACTAATCCAGGCCAGAATGTCAGAGAGTATTGGGGAGAATGGGTTCTCCATAAGCATTTCAAGAGTGAATGGGAGAAATGAAGGAAGAACAGAAAAAGTAGGGGAGATGAGATTAGAGCATTTGGAAGGCTAAAAAAAATCATCTTGGAGCAAAAAGTTCCAATAAGGAGTTAGCTTCTGAAAATTAACATGATCCTAAAAGCTCTGAGCCATCCTAAGGCCAACTCCCAGAGTCCCCTCTTCCCTACCCCTCATAGCTCTTCTTCAGGAACGTGTTGAAAAACCACAAGCTCTAATTTCTGCCATTCCTCCCCATTTTCAACTCATTTGATAACTTATAGATGATTCCTGGAGGTGTGACCAAGTTTTCCAGTCTATTAGAATGGACATCTTAACATTTCATTTCACCTGTGGTTTTCAAAGATTTGTCACATTTAGTCTAAGGTCTTTTGGTTGATGGGTTGAGATGTGTCCTCATCTAGTTAGAGTATCAGAGTTTAAGTGGAGTGGGATGGTTCCCACTCCTCTTCACATTACCTCCTACCCTGCTCACTTTGAACATTTCCTGACTTCTGCAAATTTACTGGAGTGTATTTTACAAGGGCCAAAATCCTAGATTGTTCTTTAGTGAAGTGAAGAGGAATTGCATTATCTCTTTTCAATGTCTTCCCTAGGCATCTTGTCCTAAAGTTTCAGGAAAAATCTCTGTGGCACAGTCCACAGTCGAATCCCATAATTCATATTCTTCCCTACTTCCGAGTACATAGTAGTACAATTTAGCAAACAAATATCTTTTTCACAAAGTTCTAATAGGTTACTGCCTCTCTGGTTGCTTGCAAAAAGGGCTTTCCCTCATCCCAAAACAATAAAGTGAAAGAAAAGGAAAAAAAACAAATCTTTTTTTTTAAAAAAATGAATTTTTTTTTTTTTAAAGTAGCCTTTTATTTTCAAAATATATGCAAAGATAGTTTTCAACATTTATCCTTGCAAACCCTTGTGTTCCAAATTTTTCTCCTTTCCTTCTCTCATCCCCTCCCCTAGACAGCAAGTAATCCAATATAGATTAAACATGTGCAATTCTTCTATTTCCACAATGATCATGCTGCACAAGAAAAATGAGATTAAAAAGGGAAAAATGAGAAAGAAAAAAAATACAAGCAAACTACAACAAAAAAGGTGAAAATACTATGTTGTGATTTACATTCAGTTCCCGTAGTCCTCTTTCTGGATGCAGATGGCTCTCTCGATCACAAGTCTATTGGAACTAGCCTAAATCACCTCATTGTTGAAGAGAATCAAGTCCATCACAGTTGATCATCACATAACCTTGTTGTTGCTGTGTACAATATTCTCTTCGTTTCCACTCACTTCCCTTAGCATCAGTTCATGCAAGTCTCTCCAGGCCTCTCTGAAATCATCCTGCTGATTGTTTCTTACAGAAACAATAATATTCCATTACATTCATAACTAATTCAACCCTTCCTCAACTGATGGGCATCCACTCAGTTTCCAGCTCTTTGCCACCACAAAAAGGGCTACTATAAACATTTAGGACATGTGGATCCTCTTCCCTTTTTTATGATCTCTTTGGGATACAGACCCAGTAGAGACACTGCTGGATCAAAGGGTATGCACAGTTTGATAGCCCTTTGGGAATAATTCCAAATTGCTCTTCAGAATGGCTAGATCTTTTCACAATTCCACGAACAATGCATTAGTATCTTACTTTTCCCACATCCCCTCCAACATTTATCACTATTTTTCTTGTTACCTTAGTCAATCTGAGAGGCATGAGGTGGCACCTCAGAGTTGCTTTAATTTGTATTTCTCTGAGCAGTAGTGATTTAGGGCATTTTTTTCATATGACTAAAAATGGTT